>JALDNG010000293.1:0-276111 GCA_024349245.1 Neodontobutis hainanensis
ATCAGCTCACATATAAAAGAAAATAATGTTACCAGAAGAAATCAAATGAACAATTATGTATTTCTCTGGTTTGGTTCTGACAAAGTGTTGAGAAGTTGATTCAAAACAACCCCTGTTTTTATTCACAAAGGAATGTTTCAACACAAGATAACAGTCTATGCCAAGGTAACGGGGCCTTCACAGCACCCTCCCTTTTGCTCACGTCCGAAAAAAGAAAGGTTTTGTTTTTTTTAAAATGAAGTTTAGCTCCACATAAAGTGTGGGAGCCTTTTACATTAAACAAACATTTTAATGTTTAAAAATGCTGAAGTAGAAATGTCAGTGACAGAAACAGATTGCACTGAACTCTGTTAAATAAAGATTTTGAGACTTAATTAGGAAACTGTTGGACCTTCTGACAGGTCTGTGGAAACAAATATAGTCTACATTTTGAGTTGCTTTAATTTTTTTTGGTACAACTATATTGATTTTTTTACATTTAGTAAACTAAATGACAAAGTGGGATTAAAAATTGATTGAGAAAAATAGTGTTTAAGTAATTAGAAAAACTGAAATGAAGACAGAATAAATACTGGCCAATGGGTTTTGAAATGGTACTTTCTAATAAAGGTATAATACCTGACACTAAAATAGATGCTGACGAGCTGCTGACAGCAGCTTTTATTTATGGTCATCTTTACAGTAAAGTTTAAACTGCAATGTGAATTTGTAATCTGGTAATTGAAAACGTATCTATGTTAAAACTGTCAAAACAATCTTACAGGATTGGAGGTGGTTTATTTGAAAATTTTAGGTTAAATTGTTAAACTGTAAAAATGGTAAAAGTTTAGGAGCATGTGCCAAAGTGCTCTCTGTGTTTTATTCACTGCTTGAAGTGATTTTTAAAAGTTTTGATTTATTTTTTTTGATGGATCTGATTTGAATGTTAGAATGTTTTAGATTATTGATGATTCTGAGATCTAGAGACTAACACAATAGTCTGTTCTTTTGAACAGGATTGAATAATTTTGGTTGAACTTTAGAGGTGTTTATGGAGAACACTAAGTAAAATCTTTGGAACCTAATGATAAAAGATTAAATTAATACCATTGTTTTAAATTAACATCACTGACTATAACTGAGTGCAATGTTGGTGAATCTGAATAAATAAAGAGAGACACGTGGAGTTGATTTTACACTTAATGGGTTAAGTTTCTGTTTAACATTGAGTGAAAGGAACTCTTTATGTAGAGTCTGATGCATAAGTCACAATAGAAAGCAATGTGAACAGAGGCTTTGTGGTGTGTTCAAGCAGCTGAAAGAGGCTGCACGGTTACAAGGTTAACCCCAGAGGGAGGGGTTTGACCCAAGAATTTTTAATAGAATTTATTTCTAAAGAAACTAATTTGAAGTAATTGAACAATATTCTGAGAATTTGCTAATTAAATTGTTAATTTAAAGTCTTTGGCAAAAAGTTTGTGACAATAGATCATGAGAAACTAGTTCTGATCTATTTTAAAATTATTTATGTTTGCATCAACTGAATAAAATTTTACTATGATTGTGGATGAGACCACTTACAGTTACAGGTAAAGACCTACAACTAATGGTAACTAAAACTAAAACTGAACTGAACAAAACTATGTGGTTTAAATATAACAGAAACAACAGTGATGCTATTTGGAAAACATAAAGAAGGTGAATAATTAGAGATGATAATTGCTGGACTAACATTTTAAAATGATCATTGGCACTGGCCTTTCATTTTATGATTTTATGTTTATTTTTATTTTTGTTTTGAGCCATGGGTTTCCCAGGTCTCAAAAAAGAGAGGCAGAAGAAGATTTAAGCTAACTGTATTAAAGTGAAGAGGTGATGCGTGGTTAACCTAATGGTTAGCATGAGGCTATAACAACAGAGTTTAATACAGTAAAAGATGAGTTTAAATCAAAAATAAAGAAAGAATGTTGACATGACCGTTCTGGAGAAGTTTGTTCTGATTGAGCCAACCTTTCAGATTAAAGTAGATTTCCAGCAGACCATATCTGTGGAAACGGGGTTTATATGTTGTTTATTTTTTATGGTTTGATCATTTTAAGAGCTTTTATGGTGTTGTATGACGAAAGCCTAGGAGGCACTTTCTATGGGTCTAATAATGTCAGATAACGTTCTGATTTGTTTGTTCTTTATTTGGATGGAAGCCAACTACAACAAGTATACCAGTTCTGAAAATAATATTTGACAATTAATATAGCCACCAGTAAGAGCTAATATTAACATAGTTCTTTGAACTTGGTTGTGAATCTTGGTTTACACCTAGGAGTACACCTGTGAGCAGGGCTAGTGACAGGAGTCACAGGACGTCCTGTAACATCACTCTGAACCTGACAAACTGAGAGATCAGGGACAGGTGCAGTGCAAAGCAGAAGTCTGGAGGTTTTGTGGAAGTAAGACCATTAGACCAGCATTGCCTGCTGACCGGAAACATGTGTCCTTAAAGGATCCTCGTTTTATTTGTTCACATACAAATGTGACGGAGAACATCGTGAGTAGAAACTCACACCTTAGGAACCAAACACCAGTTCCTTCAGGTTCATTTGAGAGCCCCAGATACATCGACGACAGGGGGGTCCGTCAAGGTGTCCTTAATAAATATAAGGCTAAAATTCAATTAGCACTGAAATTAGAATTTTACCTTTGAGACAATTTATGCAAATGTGGATTAAAATATTAGATTTATAACCAATAAAGGTTTAAGAATTGCACAAGAGATGCTGTAACTGTGAATTAAAACTGGAAATGAATTAAAACTGGTCCAAGGACTGGACAGAACCAATAGCACTGAGCTGCTTTGAGCTGAAAAGTTGGGATCTACAACATGATTTCATCCAAAGTAACACAGGTCTAGTTAACAGCACAACTAAAGCCTTTAAGAAAGAGCTTCACACTCTGCAGAAGGATTGGCAGAGGATTCTGGAATAGAGTAATTGATTTTGTCCTGGTTTTAAAAAATAATTACAAAATATCTGGAAAAGTGACGGAAATTTTAAATCTGTATTGAGATACATGTACTTGTGTGTCACTTCCATGTCTCATAACTTTTGTTTGTGTTGATTTCCATGTATCCGGAGCTTGTTGGTGAGATTGATGGATGTGGCCATTGCTGGGTCAACATTCCTGGACATGCACCTGCCCAACGACTGTGGTCCTTTGACCTCAGATGAATACTTTGATATCTGAGGGACGTTATCGTTTGCATGTTCACCCAATGGGACAACAGCTCCAGGACGGATCATACTACAGTTCTAAGGGCCGTATGGTATCATTGAAGTTATTATGCTTAAGAGAATTGATTTTAATCATTAAGAATGTGCATACGTCTCACTCCTGTTTATGTTTCTTTTTGTTATAGGGTCAGTGGCTGGATAGGCAGGGTCAGGCCGGAGCTCTTGAGTTCGATGGAATGACCAGCTTAACCTCTGGCACTTTTTCTTCATTCTTTTGGAGTGAAGACATGTTTTGATTGATACACATATTGTTGCGTTTAAACGATCAGAATAGTAATCCCTGGTCATTTGTCTGTTCTGAATAGTTGTAATCTTTTCTTTCTGTGTTATCATTTAATTAGTTACCCATATTTTATAGTTTAGGCCTTGTTTGTGAATAGCCGCCTTGGCAGAGGGGTGTCAGAGGGTCTTTTTCCTGGCCAGAGGTCATTTACCAAAAGGGTCAAATGTACTTAGGCTAGGTCAGCTGCCCGCCGGGTTTTCGCCTCTGAAAGAGTATAATTCACATCAAGGTGGGATTTTGATTTATGCCATGTTAGGCATAAACAGGGAGGATATGTTATGGGAATTGTACATCTCCATTAATATTATATATTATGCTCTCACTCCTGCTCCAGTTCACATGCTTATCCACACACAAGTATGACTTAATGCCTTCAGCTATATCTCCTATTTGGCTAATCCAAACAATACAAAGACATCACTTTGCACTACATCTAATAATTGACCAGGGACACTCTGTCCTGTACACTTAGACACACATCTATGACTGACACGTCAGTTCAATACTTCTCCATCCACAACCCTGGAGCTGGGGGGCTGGCATAATGTAAACCTATAAAAGCTTCATGTATTGTTTACATCTTTAAGCAAAACCTTCCGTGTACCATTGTTACCGGGTGTCCGTTTTGTTTCTCTTTGCAAAGATTAAACCTGTCTATTATTTTCAGATCATATTCATTCTCCATCATCTGCTCATTTAATCTGTAAAGTAAAATTCTCTTAACAGTTGTGAAAAGTTGGCTTGACTTAGCTGTACATACACTAGCTTAGCTAAGCTATTCTTTGTTGTTGTTGCTTGTGGCAAAGGTTTGCCATTCTTCTTCTTCTTCTCGGTATTACTAAATAGGTTGTCTCTATTAGAGAGACGTGTTTGTGAGTTAGAGCAGCTAGATCAGCATAGACAGGGTTTGGTTAATTTGATATGTCAGGGTTTCCTGATAGTATCAAATGCAGGTCTGATAGCAGTCCTGCTAGCGATAGCTCCAGTTTCGGCTCAGCTGTTTTGGCAGTTGTTGTAAAGAGTGCTACATTTGAACCGGTCCAGCAGCGCACGCGTGCAGGCAGGGGGAAGCCCCTGGTTTTTCGCCCCTGTCCGCGGTCACCCCCTCTGACCGTTTTTTGGCGCTTTCAAGTCCGCTTGTCCGCGCTGATTACCGGCCTGTTTCCTCAGATTATTTTCCATGAACCGGTGGCTGGCCCGGCATTGTAGTCAGAAAGGTTATGGTTTCGTGGATAACTGGCCTTATCCACGAAACCATAACTAGAAATGGGGCCGCCCAGGCCTGCTGAGGGCAGACGGCCTGCATCCTACTGGACATGGTGCTGCCATTTTGTCTAGTAATATAGACAGGTGTATTTGGTGCATTTGACACAAGGAATCTCAGCAGGTCACAGGAATTAGAAAACCTGCTAGTTATGATAGTGCGGGTGTGGAACTGGATAATGTAGAAGCTTTTAGTTGTCTGGTTAGGCCATGTTATCCTAATATCTACTGCCTAAATCTGTTAGATATAGTTAATTTATTTAGTTCTCAAACACTTCTGAAAACTCACAGAGTCAGTGACCCAAAAGCATCCTGTCCTCATGTTATTATAACTCAGAGGCAATCTTTTAAACCAAGCAGAACTGTTAGAGCTTGACAGCTTGTTCCTGTCACTCTCTCTCCACTGGACCAGCCTTCAAATGTCTGCTCTACATCAAGACTGAAGATCGGTCTCCTGAATGTGCGGTCTCTATCCTCCAAAGCACTCCTAATTAATGATCTTTTTGCTTCTCATAGCTTGGATTTACTTTGTCTTTGTGAAACTTGGCTTAGGCCCAATGTTTTTCTGCCACTAAATGAAGCCCCCTGATTATGCGTATGCACAGGTAGGTCGCAAGTCAAAACAGGGTGGTGGTGTTGCAGCCATTTATAAAGCTGCATTTTGCTTTACAGGTACATCATCACAGCCGACATTTCACTCTTTCGAAGTGTTACTCATCAAACATATTCCTTCTCAAATAAACGGAAGGAAGACATTTTTTTTAGCTGTAATCTATCGCCCTCTGGGTTCATAAACTTCTTTCTTGGATGAGTTTGGAGTTTTCCTCTTGGACTTATTAACCCACTCTGATAACATCCTTCTAGTTGGTGACTTTAATATTCATCTAAATAAGGAGTGTGATCCTCTGGCCAGAGCATTTCAATCACTCCTTACAATCCTGTCTTTCAACCAGTTTGTTCATGAGCCCACACACATTAGTGGAAACTATCTTGATCTTGTTTTGGCTCGGGGAATAGATGTTTCCCATCTCTTCATCTCCTCTCTTTCATCTGCTGTTTCAGATCACTCACTGGTGGAATTCAAGATAAGTTACATATTTCCCTCAAATTCAGACAAATGTGTAGTGTCTTCACAAAATTTTAGCGCAGCTGCAATGGAAATGTTTGCCACACGGCTGACAGATGTTCTTCCTAATTTAACTCCAACTGGAAACTCAGTAGAGGCCTACACAGAGGAGGTCCATGCTATCCTCTCAGCCATCACCGACTCAGTGGCACCCCTCAGGACAAAGCCCAGACCAACCAGACGACCTATGCCATGGTATAACGAGGAAATCCGGGTTTTGAAACAGGCCTGCAGGAGTTTTGAAAGCAAATGGCGCAAGTCAAAAACAAATCTAAATTATCAAAAGTGGTGTTTGTGTGTAAACACCTATAAACACGCCCTCAGCACTGCAAAGACCTATTTTTCATCTCTAATCAGAGAAAACCGGCATAACCCCAGGTTTCTCTTTGGGACAATTGCCAAACTAATCCAACCAAAATCTACTGAAGACTCCTCTCCCTTTAGTGCACAAGACTTTTTAGATTTCTTTAATCATAAAATTCAGGGATATCAGGGATAATATTTTGTTTTTGTCTCCCTCGGCTCTGGTTCCCATTCACTTGGATCCACAGACCTCTCATCTCTCAGTCTTAGATCCTGTATCCCTCGATGAGCTGACAAAGTTTCTTCATGTAAAGCAACTACGTGTCTCCTGGATATCCTGCCAGCTAAACAGCTTAAAGAACTGTGGCCCAATGTGGGGCAAATTATGTAAATTATATGTCTACTGGCACCGTTCCTTCCCTTTTCAAACAGGCTGTGGTCAAACCCCTGCTCAAAAAAGCTACTCTGGATCCTGGATGCCTAAATAATTTCCGTCCTGTCTCCAATTCACCTTTTATATCTAGAGTCCTCAAAAAAGTTGTGCTAAAACAACTTACTCTATATCTATCGGAAAATGACCTCGAGCCGTTTCAGTCTGCATTTAGGGCCTCTTATTCCACTGAAACAGCTTTAGTTAAAGTGACTAATGATCTTCTCCTTCAGATGGACGACGACTCATCGGCTCTACTGTTATTGCTGGATCTCAGTGCTGCATTTGATACGATTGATCATGCAGTGCTAATCAACAGACTAAAAGATGTTTTTGGCATCTCTGGCTCTGCTCTTGCTTGGTTAGAATCCTATCCGCGTGATAGGTCTCATTTTGTCTCTTTTAATAAATCCTCCTCCACGGCACTATTTAAATTCGGTATGCCACAAGGGTCTGTGCTTGGTCCCATACTTTTTTCACTATATGTTACACCATTGGAACAAATCATCAGAAGTTAAGGAGTGAACTTCCACTGTTATGCCGATGATACACAGCTGTATATACCAATAAAAGCGAATAATACTACCGACATCATGCGTCTAGAGGCCTGCCTCGTTTCAATTAAAACATGGATGTCTCATAACTTCCTCCATCTGAATTCGGATAAAACAGAGCTCTTGTTAATTGGTCCTGCCATCATCGGCACAAGTTCAACAATCTTACTCTCAATCAACAACTGTGTTTTGGAGCATGGCAACACTGCGAGGAACCTCGATGTCATTTTTGACCCCACACTATCTCTGCAGCAGCACATTAGTGAGGTCACTATACTGAAATGTAGCTGGTGCATTCCTAAGGCCAAAGCTCATAACAGTATACTCATAAAGGCCAAACAGAGTGATAAATGCAGAAATTTCTCGTGCCTTGGTTGTCAAAGGAACCTGCCAGTAACCCTTCAGTTAGTCAAACTTACTTACAAACTGGGCTGACCCTACCTCATCCACACAATCTTCCATCCGCGGCAGCGGATATGAGTCAGCTTTTGTGACCTGGTTTACCTTGCGATAATCAGTGCAAAACCTTGGAGATCCATCAGATTTACCCACCAACAGGCATGGTGATTCCCAGCTGGAGAATGAAGGTACTGCAATACGATTGACCAGCATGTAATTAACCTCAGACTCCAACACTCTGCGTCTTTCAGAAGCACAACGATAAAAACGTTGCCTGATTGGAGGGGAATCACCAACATTAATGTCATGCTTAATAAGAGTGGTACGAGTCGGAACATCACCAAATAACCCTGAAAACCTCATGATCAGGCACTTCAACTCTTCCTTCTGAACTTCTGACAAATGATGTAAGAGTTCATTCAAATGGCGCAAAGACCTTGAATTCTTTAGCCGGCCACAAATAATTGGGTCACCAGGTTCCTTCATATCCCTATCTGCACAATCAACCAGACCCTGCGAGTCCAAAAGAGCAGAACAAACAGTTAGTACGGGACAAACCCCTGTACTTGTTCCATCATCAGGACGTGCATACTATGCTTTCAAACGGTTAACATGACACAATTGGGATGACTTCCGACGGTTAGGCGTACCAATTAGATAATTTTCATCCGAGACTTGTTCAAGAACCGTATAAGGACCTGCAAACTTGGCCTGAAAAGGTGATCTTTCAAGTGGCATAACGGCCAATACTTGATCCCCTGGACTAAACTGACGTTTCTCACTTTGGCGATAAAACAACCGTTTCATTTTTACTTGAGCTTCTTCAAGGTTTTTTCGGGCCACCTCCACAGCTGAATACAAATGGCGGCGAAAACCATTTACATAGTTCAACAAATTTTCTGGTGGATCACTTATGACCAACCCATCCTGTAAAACAGCCAAAGGGCCCCTTACTACATGCCCAAAAAACAATTCATTAGGACTAAAACCGGTACTGTCCTGCACCACTTCTCTTGCAGCCAACATGAGCCACAGCAAACCGTCCTCCCAGTCCTTACCCAATTCCATGACAACATCGACTTTACAGTTTGGTGAAAGCGCTCCAGCGTCCCCTGACTCTGTGCATTATATGCTGCAGATTTATTATGCTTTACCCCCAACTGTTGTAAGATCTGTTTAAACATATGGGATGTAAAGTTAGTACCTTGGTCACTCTGAATAACCTGCGGAATCCCAAAAGTTGAAATAAACTGGGTTAATGCTTTGACCACTGACTTCACAGAAATTGATCTTAATGGAAAGGCAGCAGGATATCTGGTAGTCTGACACATTACCGTTAGCAAATAAGCACAACCAGACTTAGATGGAGGAACTGGTCCAACACAGTCAATGATCAAATACTCAAATGGTAGGCTAACCACAGGAATGGGACCAAGAGGGGCAGGTTTAATAACCTGATTTGGCTTACCTGTCAGCTGGCAGGTATGACAGGACTTAACATAATTTGCCACATCTTTTTTCAATTTTGGCCAAAAGAAATAGTGCAGTACACGCTCATAGGTTTTCTTTACACCCAAATGGCCACCACCATTATGTGCAGTTTCCAACACCTTTCTGCGAAGGTCACAAGGTACTACAACCTGAAACACTGGTTTCCCCACAAGGTCATCCTTACAGGGCACCCACTTCCGGACTAACAAACCCTCATGCACCATGTAGCCATGGGCTACATCCCTTATTTGGTCTGATAGCAAAACCAAATCCCACAGAACAGAGAGAGAGGAGTCAGACTTTTGACTTTGTATCCATTCATCCCGTGATGCTGACAAAGGGAGACCAGGCAGTACAATAGACTCTGACACCGAGTCTTTAAATTCAGTGCCTAATTGAGCCGAAGTAGCCCAATCCCTAGTCTGTGCTCTAGTTACTGCACAGGCTGGGAAAACCATAGACGAATCTGAGGTCTTTTTAACTGACAGCTCAACCTCAACAGGCTTGGACACCACAACAGGAGGTGGTGGAGGACCATTAGCCCACACCACACTACCACAAATATCATTCCCCAAGATCACTGAAACCCCCTCTAACGGAAGAGCTGGACGCACTCCAACAGCAAAGATTCCTTTAACCAGGTCACACTCTAGATTCAGGTTATGGCGAGGCACAGGAACATAACCCAACTCCATACCCTTCATCACAATAAAGTCCCCAGTTGCTGACTCAGCCGAAAAGGGAAGAACTGACTGAATGATAAATGAATGCTTGGCACCAGTATCACGCAACACTTTAATGGCAACACTCCCCCTACTGCCAATTAAAGACACAGAGGCGTTTGTTATAAATGGCTCAAACCCAGAACTATCATTAGCACCAACACTCACAGATTCACCAGAACCACATAGCATGACCTGTTACCTGTTAATAGGGGACACTGATCCTTCCAATGGCCCTCCACATGGCAGTAATTACAAACAGCTGTAACATTAGCACGCCCAAAATTTACGAGTGTAACAGTCATCATTTTTACTAGCCAGCCCCAAACGCATCTCTGTAGACTTACTTTTATGCGTCAAAACAAAGTCATCCGCCAATTCAGCAGCTTTAACAACTCTAGTTGGCTCACGTTCATTCAAATACGTGGCTATACGTGGATGTAGTGTGTCTTTAAATTGTTCCAACACAATTAATTCACAGAGACCTTCAAAATCTGTAACCTTAACTGCAGTGCACCAGCGATGGAAATGAGATGTTAAATCACAAACAAATTCAACATGCGTCTGATTTTCGCCTTTAATCCAGCATCTAAACTTCTGGCGATACGCTTCTGCAGTTAATTGATATGATCTCAGCACTGCTAATTTGACCATTTTATAGCTTAAATCACTTTCTGCACACACAGCTGAATACGCTTCTTGCGCTCTCCCAGTGAGTACACACTGCAACAGGAGAACTCTATCAGCATCTGACCAGTTCCTAGCCTCAGCTACGCGTTCAAATAAAGTAAAGAAAGAATCAGGATCACGCTCATTGAATTTAGGGACTAAACAAAGGCTGGCAGTGATATCCACCTTTCCACGCGCACTGACGGATCCCAACTCACCTGCCACACTCTGAGACAGACTCTCACGTATTACCCTCAATTTGACTTGTTCAATTTCTAACTTCACCTTCTCGTGCTCCAACTGCAAACTTAACAACTCTTTTTGCTGTTCAAAGGCCAACCCAGCAGTGTGTTCTGTACTGCACTGTGTCTGACGCTGGCTCTGACTCTAGCTCTGTTCCCGCTACCTCCTGTTCCGGCAACACCCCTTTATTAATCAAAGACAACAAAACCTCTTTTTTAATTTCATCTTTTCGCAGCTTACCACACAAAACAATGCCATACGAATCCGCTATTTTCATCAAGTAATTTTTTTTTACAATCATCTAAAAACGCTGCAGAGGGCGCGTCAAAAAAATCCGACAACAAAACCATGATTTACACCAGTTTCCCGCTAGATTAAAGTGCACACTGATTAACACGCATTAAAAGTCTAGCTTAGCCCCCCAGAAAGTTCCTCCCTGTCTGCCTAACCAAGACTAACTATAACCTATCTGAACCCTAGTCTTCTGGTGGTTCTGCAGTGGGTTTATTAAGCACGAACCCAATGAGCCAGTGACGCGACCTGCATGCATGCAACCCCACACAGACTCACGGACTGTCCCCGAGATGACTGTCTAAAGACAGCCAACGCTAACTGCTTCCCCACACACTAAACAAAACAAAAACAACTGGACCCAACCCAAAGGGGGAAGTGTCCTACAGCCTATCAAAGAAAACTCTGGAATGCGTGCCATACAGTCACACTTACCTCTAGCGGGCAACAAACAGCTTCTTTAGTCCCAGTGTCCTCTCACAGAGTCCTTCAGTTTGACATCAAACAGGCGCGCTCCACACTGAGCAGCAGCTCAGCGCAGCTGAAACCAGTTCCGTTTTAGCGCACCTGACAAACACGTAACAAGCAACACCTCAATCAAAAAAACAAAATAAGTTCAACGAACGGACGACCCTGGCTCAAGGGGTTGGAACAAAGAGAGGACACAAACAGACATAACAATTAAGGAAAAATATTCTGTATTGAAACCAAAATCAATATAAACAACATAACTTATAACATGTGGTATGAAAGGTGTCCATCTGTATAATCAGTGGTGTAATGCTAGTGATGAAGGTGAGTGAAACAACGGTGTATGTGTAGGTGTGTGTGTGTTGTAGTCAGTACCTAGGACATAAACCTTAACTAAACAAAAGAGGAACTCTACTAACCAAACCAAACTAAAACTAAACCAAAGTCAACCTTCAAAACCAAGACTAAGGCAACGCAAACAAACCAGGTGGCAGCCGGTCTCCGACCTGCAAGTAGGCAAAACCAAACTGAGGCCAGAGACACCCGTGTATAAATAGTCACCTGACCAAAAATCCAAGCCCCACAGGTGTGCCCAGTCAGGGAATCACAGGGGCATCACAGTGCCAATTAGGTATTGTTTAAATGTCACGACCTACCTGAGCATTGTTTCTGACCATGTCCATCCCTTTATGACTACCATGTACCCACATGAATGCTTTCAGCACCTTGCTGAATCATTGCCACGTAGAATTAAGGCAGTTCTGAAGGAAAAAGGGGGTCAAACACAGTATTTCCATGGTGTTCCAAATAATCTTTTAGGTGAGTGTGTATTTGAGCCTGTGTTTTAAGCCTGAGGTGGGGGGCTTTTACATATTTTCACATGGACCCCAATTAGGGGACTCAGATTTAGAAACTTCATAAAATTTTGGCAAAGAAGCACAGCTCTGAGACTCGGCTACAAGCACAAATAAGCCATTTACATTTTTTTTTGAAACACAGACCAAACAGCACGTAAACAAAAACGCTTGCTGTTAAAAAGTGGTACCAAAATATGCAAATTCTGCCCTTTTCTTTATAATTGAGACTCAGCCTGACCATTTCATACTAAAATCGTAATACTTTTGGTTTGTTTCACATTAGAAAAAATATATTTGGTGCAGGTAATGTTGACTTGTGTGGGTGTAATTTCAAATAGTGTTTGAGCTTCAACAGACTTTATCTAAAGGTATATTAATTTAATTTAGTTTTTTTGGGATGTTTTTGGGTTATTTTGCTGTTTTCCATCTTGACTTATTCTGAAACTGTACCATTGCACATTTAAAATTTCTCACAAGTGCCCCCTTCATTTTAACACCAGAATTATTGAAATTTACTGTGGCCATGTCCTTTTCGAGCAGACATACCCAAAAACAGGCTCGGGGTTAAGGGTTAACGGTAATCAGAATGTTGCTTTATGTAGAAAGTGCTCCAACATACCCATAACGCTACACTTCTGTTTCCACACTTATTACCATTAGTTTGTATATTACCACACAAGCGTGGTAATATACAAACTCTTGTAAAACAAATAAGAATACAATGTCCACATTAAGTACTCAGCAAGTATCATTTGATAACCAAAACATATACATATAAAGTTCTTTAGTAACATTTGGCTCATGTTAAATATTCTCTTTTCTAGTTAAAGGTTTTCTCAAGTATTCAAATGCAACACTGCCCTCTATTGGTCGGATGTATAGATGTCGGCCCTCTTGTTACTGGGAATTTAATGGTCATTTTCACATGGTCTGCTATAACCAGCAGTTTCTAAAATTGTCATCATTTGTCTCACAGTCTATGGTTTCGGGGCTTTTGTAATAGCCTCGATATGAGACGGAGTAATTTTCCTTTTGTTACCACTTAATAGTCGGCCTAGATATTCCACCTCAGATTGACAAAATTGTATTTTTTTTCTTTACTAACTTTGTGTCCTCATATGTGCTAAAGTTTGTAACACAGTGATTGAATTTTTTTCACACTGTTCCTGATTAGGGCTACATATAAGCAAATCATCTACATACTGGATTACTGTACTCACGACGTTTAATTTCGATGGGGATTACTATAGGCCTTGAGGGAGTTGACTGTAAGACAGGCTCCTCTCTTTTCATATGTAAAACAGAAAAGGTAGTGTGAATCAGATTGCAGAAAAATACTAAAGAAATCAGAACATAAATTGATGACTGTAAACCTCTCCAACTCAGCTGGAATATTAGACAATATCAGACAGGGATCAGGAACTATAGGGATTTCAGCCTCAATAATTGCATTAATTGCTCTTAAATCATGTACCAACCTATAATCATTTGAATTTGGTTTCTTTATTGGAAAGATTGGTGTATTACAAGGACCTCCTGCGTCTAATAATCCTTCAATGGTTGGCCTAATTCATTACACTGCCTGTTGTGTTAGAGGATATTGTTTTTTATTTGGACTATTTTGGACTATTTTTATTTAAAAAAACGGATATTCTTTGGAGACATATATCTCTCTGTTTTTTGTTGGCATCCAATTATTAATGCACATCGCAGCGATTAACATTGGTTTAAGGGCACCCGACTCTTTCCGCCAACATTAGTGTGACATTGGGAATAGAGTCCGTGATCAGAAACCAAGACTCAATTTTTATAAGCGGTACCGCCACAGCTTGTTGTTTGCCAATATATATATTGTAGCTTGTAACTGAAATATTCTTTCTATTATTCTATTCATGTGTTTTTGCCAGCTGTCCTCATAGTCCATATTATCTTGATTTTATCGTACATAATTGTACAATGTAGCGGCGTCTTTGGCATGCGTGATTGTCTCTTAATCCAGAATTTCCAGTTTAGAGTCTTTGGGCCATCTCAGCCAATACACCACAGGCTGTATTATCATTTTAGATGTCTATTACTGCCGCAGCAAACATCATTTACCTCTTCCGTGTTATCTGGGAAATCCACCTGGAGACCTCTTTGTGTAGATGTGATACTAGATTTTAGCACGCATAAGACAACTTCCTACAATGTTTATTTGAGTAGTTTTGGAGTGTAATAATGACGTTCTTAATGTCCTTCATGCTACAGTTAGTTGCACTTTTTTTGAGAGGAATAATTTGTGTTCTCCCAGAGAATCCCACTGTTTTTACATTTGTATCCGATAATGGTATATTTCTTCCTTCTTTCCCAATACAAGACTAGGTTGCTCCTGTGTGAACCATAAATTGATAGTCATTGTCTTGTATTTGTACTATAATTATTGGCTCATCTTGCGATTGAGTAGATACAACTGTGATAATTTTCTCCTCTCGCATATTCTCCGGGCACCACTAGTAATTTCTCCCTTGTCTTCCCGCTGGGCCGTTCGGGCACTCCTGCTAAATGTGCCCCATCTGACCACAAGTCCAGCAACCTTCAGGTAATTGCCCTTAGTCCTGTGTTAAATGGCCAGCCAGCTGAAGTAAAATCAGTACTTACAGGAAATTGTATAGGCCTGCCTCTTCCTCCATATCTACCCCTCTGTGTCGGCATTTCTCTATATCCCCACAGCGCTCCGACCTGAGTCCAATTGGCTTTTTGAGGTGACATTTGTCCTGCTATGGGAGGTTGGAACACAGAACAATTATTCACATCCCTGATTGCGGATGGACATTGCTGTATCTGCGGCTGTTGCTGCTGTGGCCGCGTTTGTTTTATTTGTTCTGGTTGGAGATGATCCTCTAAGGTCATAATTGGAGCTTGTACTTTATTCTTCTCTTTTTAATTTTGTTATTCAATTCGTTTACTTCTTATTGTGTTATTTTTTTTCACCAGTGTTTTATTTGCTTCTTCTCTTTTTCTTTCTCTTCTATATACTTCTACATGGTGTATAACATGCTAAGCGAACAAAGTCCACTCCATCTTCATTAATCCTACCACCCAGTCCAGTTTCATTTGAACTTCAGGAGGCATGGCCTTTTTTACCATTACTTTAAATAGGCGTTATGTGGTTTTGTTTAAGTTCCAAGCGCTACCTGTCTCATTTCTCCATCTCTTTTGGAAAGTGAACAGAAATTTTGATGGACATTATGTATCATTAATTTTGTCTGACTCCAGTTTAGATGGATCTAATCGTTCAGGAAATATCTGTTGAAGTTCTGCCCAAATCCTGGCTCTATGTCCGTTGAAGCCTATGTGGTCAGCCTGATTTCCTTTTACAGGCAACTCAGCTGCTGTAAATAATTCTTCAGTTATATGTTTTCCAGCTAAATATATAATCAATGCTTTAATGTCCCCCAAAGCTAAACACACACCTGCACTGTAAACTCTAATAGCTGCCATGACTTGCATGTATAAGTTAACAGTACTAATATGTATTACTTAATAGTTTTTATGAAGTAAGATGTAATTACATGGTAAAAATGTACATTTTATTTTTTATTCTGAGTACAGTTTACATGTCATAAGGTAGGAGCACTTGATAATTGTCTTTTGAGTCAACCTAATAGGGCTTAAGTTACTATCACAACAGGGCCTAAGTTGCAGTCACATGCTAAGAGCGAGTATTTTCTAACGTGCCGAAGGCAACAATCTGCGCATGTGCAGTAGAAGTCAGCGTGCCATCTCGCCCAGACCGCCAAGACACACTATATTTGCCTGCAATTCAAAGATCTCTTCGTGTAAAGAAAAGAGGTAAGTTATCATACAAATGATAACTGCGTGTGAAATTTGTCATTTTGCTTATGTTATAGCGCTAGCTATCATTTGTTTCATATTAACTAAACTAATAAAGTTGAATACAAGTTCATGGTAGCAGTCCGTCCCTAAGCTAACGCTACTCCTAGAGGGGAAAAGAGAAAGACGACTCAAAAGTTAATAAAGCGGTCCATAACCGGGTGGGGAGTGACCGTATGACCACTGAAAGTATTTAGCAGCTGATGACCTTCCAACTGTCCTGGAGATTTCTTTTTCTTTTCAAAAGGCAAGAGACCATTAATAAGCTAACTTTGCTAATGTTGTTGCTAAGCTGGCGCAAGGTTGACTTGGAGTTATTGCGTTTTAATTTTTTTTTTGTCGACCAATATGTTGATTTTTGTTGAAAGTAGCAATCTAAGCCATGTAGCAATTATTTCTGGCCCGCTAGATAATTTCTATATCAATTATTACGACGCTGGCTTGCCGATATTTAGCGCCACCACTCAAACTGCAAGTACCATAATGCATTGCAAAAAAGGCGACGCAGCGCCTTCAGAGCTCTGCGAGCTGCGAGTAAATATGTGTGTGTAAAATCAATGCTCAATGAGTTTACACAAACAGAAACATTTAATGTCTGTCTTAAAAAGTGAATCTGAAGTGACAGTCTGTCTGTCACTAACGTCTGAAAGTGAAGCTACAGATGGAAGTAACCCAAGAATGCTGCTTTAGCAATATATCATCTGTCTATATATTGTCTGTTCATAACAATAGAATATTAATAATAGTAATAATAATATATTTTGATAATAGTAAAGTAGAAGCAAGTAACAGTTGCATGATAAAATAACATTGATGGATAAATATAGACTGTAGATGATGCACGGTTATTCTGATTTTGTGTGTGTGTGTGTGTGTGTGTGTGTGTGTGTGTGTGTGTGTGTGTGTGTGTGTGTGTGTGTGTGTGTGTGTGTGTGTGTGTACACACACAATTGGAAATGGAACTTTTAAATGAGAAATCTTCTTTTATTTTAGAAAAGCTGTCTTGGAGGCTCAAACAGCTGCTTCATCAAAGTATCCACTGTGCTGTCAAACTGAAGGTGAGATAAAGTTGCCTATAGCAGATGCAGTGGGTCTGTAAGCAGTGCATTTTTTCTACAGATAAAAGAGGACAGTTGTTGAAACACTGTCGTCTGAAACATGGAGGATTTACACGGCAACGGCCAATACCATGTATTCATAGTGATTGCCTGTGCACATTCAAGTCTTTTAATGCACTCAAAGTTCATGTATCTGTTTGGCATCCCGATCAAACGGTCAAAGCAGTAAACCAACAGTTGCATTTCATTGCCAGTTATGTGAATACATGGAGCCCTGCACTGAAGCAGATTTTTCACACACTTGCGCAGTCATTTAAAACTTAAGCAAAGAGTTGTCTGTCCATATGTAGGCTGTAATTTTCAGAGCAATGTATATTCAACATTTAATGCACACAAAAGTAGGATTCACGGTAGTAGCACTACACCGACTTTTAAACCAGGAATAGTACACAACATTGAACAACCAGATGAGGTGAACGAAGAAGAGAATGTTTCTTCACAGGATGACTTAGAGTGTGAGTATGAGGAGGTTTTGGGTGACACACAGGACTTAGAAACTCAGCTGGAGCATAACCTTGCTGCTCTGTTTTTAAAAATGCAGACAGTCCTGCACATATCTGAAATGGCTGCCCAAGAAGTTATACAGCAGATCAACCAGATCCATTTACTCTCAAAGCCGTTATTGAAAAGTGCAGTCCAGAAGATTATTAGTCAGCATTGTGGTGATGTGGATGATACCACAGTTAATGATATTGTAAATGTTGTTTCACAAAGTAACGTCTTTCTTAAGTTCACCAATACAGGAGGATCACTCTCAACAGCTAGCAGGAGAGCGTCTTATATTCAGAAAACATTTCCTGTTGTTATGCCAGTTGAATTCAGCCTTGATGGAGGTAATTCGTTTGTGTATGTTCCCATACTGAGAATGTTGCAAGCTTTGTTAAGCAATAAGGATATTTTGGATAAAGTACTGCATGTAAAGACCCGTTCATCAGAAGGATATCTCGTTCAGAGATGGTTCCCACTTCAAAGAAAATGTTCTTTTGAATGTAGAAGAGTTTAGGATTACTCTTGGGCTATATATAGATGATTTTGAAGTGGCTAATCCATTGGGAACGTCCAAGAAAAAGCACAAGCTCTGCGCAGTATATTGGGTGCTTGCTAATCTTGATTCCAAATATCGGTCAGCTCTGCACTCCATACAACTTGCACTTTTGTGTAAGGTTAATGCTGTCAAGGAATATGGTTATTCAGAAATCCTTTATCCCCTTATTCAGGATATTGCAACCCTAGAGGAACATGGTGTTTATGTAGAACAACTAGCAGAAAGTGTCAAAGGCACTGTGTTGTATGTAGCAGCAGACAACTTGGGGGCTCACTCTGTGGCAGGATTCCAGGAGAGTTTTTCAGCCGATCAGTTCTGTCGGTTTTGTATGTGCAAGCATGATGACATACAGAATAAGGAGGTCAGTTCAGGTCTATTGCATTTAAGGACGAGAGAGAATCATGACAGACATGTACAAGATGTTGTACAAGATCCTTCTATGGCCAGACAGCATGGTGTTAAAAGAGGGTGTCCATTCAGTGAAAGTCTGAGACACTTTCATGTGATCGATGGCTTTCCACCTGACATCCTGCATGACTTTTTGGAGGGTATTGTGCCCGCAGAACTGTCATTGTGTCTTCAGGATTTGGTTAATAAGCAGTTTATTTCTTTGGACTCTTTGAATAAGGCTATTAAACAGTTTCCTTACACATTTTCTGATAAAGTTGACCAGCCACAGACAATTCTAAAGACTCACATCTCCAAGAAAACTATTGGGGGTAATGGCCATGAAAACTGGTCTCTCCTGAGGCTCCTTCCATTGATGATAGGACACAATATCCCAGAGGAGACCAAGCATGGGAGATACTTATGCTTCTAAAAGATATTCTGGAGATAGTAATGTCATCACACTTTACAGATGAGTCAATACACTTCCTGGAATGCAAAATCTCAGAGCATAGAGAGTTGCTGCAGCAAACATTTCCAACGTACAAACTTCGTCCAAAACATCATTTTATTGAACACTACCCTCAAATGATAAAAATCTTTGGCCCACTAGTAGATGTGTGGACAATGCGTTTTGAAGGGAAGCACAGTTTTTTTAAAAAGGTTGTGCATGACACTCGCAACTTTAAGAATTTACAGCAAACCTTAGCTGTAAGACACCAGAAAATGATGGCCTTCCATTTGGATTCATCATCATTCTTCAAGCCTCCTTTGGAAATAGATAAAGTGAGATCAGTTATGATTACATTTTTCCCAGAAAATGTTCAGGACTCCTTACGACAGCATAATGCGAAACAAAGTATGGTGTTGGTTGCATCTTCTGCTTGTGTTGATGGTGTAAAATACAGTCCAGATATGATAATTTCAGTTGGCACTTGTTTAGGTCTCCCAGAGTTCCAGCAAATAGCACATATTGTTGTTATTAATACAGAAATCCTGTTGGTCTGTAGGCTTTTGACGGCATGGTATGTTGAACACTTGCGTGCTTATGAGTTGTGCTTCAGTGGGGCAGGGTCTCTCACAGTAACTTGTTTTTCTGATCTAAATGATCCTTTCCCCTTGTCCGCCTATCAAATTAAGGGTAATGTGTATGTGGTACTGAAGCGTTGTATATTATGCTGAATGAAGTTATGTCTGCTCTCTCTAGGACCATGGGAAGCTATAAATTAAGAATTGTGGTAAATGAACAGGATATACATAAAGTCTCACTAGATGGAAAACCTGAAACAGTTGAAGAACTTCACAAAATAGTCAAAGAAAAATGCAAACTCAAGGATGACTTTTTTCTTATGTATGAAGATCCTGACTTTGATAATTCTCTCTGCAACCTTGATAATATACAAGATTTGCCACCTACAAAAGCTACCGTCAAGGTCATACCATTAGTGACACTGACACTGATCCCTGACTCCACTCCCAGTCTATCTGAAGTCTCCTCAGATGATACAGAGATTCTGTTGACACCAAGCCCATCAACAAGGCAAGAGCGATGGCCAGAATTTTTTGACATTCCAAAATTACCAATTGATGTGGAATTCAGACTGAGACAGGCAAATTTTCAGTTTTTACGAGACCGTACTTACCTGAATGTACCGAGAGACATGAAGCATGGCATTTTGGAGAAACTTGCTGAGGAGATATACAAGTTTGATGCCTATCCAAATGAAGAACGATGTCGTTCTGTGGCATTGGCACTCATAACAAAACATCCCTGTCTGAGGGAACCAGGCTCACCAGATGGGTGCTCTGGCTGGAAAAACAGCTTGATGTACAAAATGGGAAACTATCGCACTAAACTGAGAAAAGCTGGATGTGCAGAAGTTGAAATTAACAAAGGGGTAAAGTGTGCCCTGCAAATGGCCTCAAAAGGCCTCAAAAGACCAAAAAGGTATGAAGTGAATTACTTGCCTAACCTACCTGAGGGGCAGAATGAAGACAGACTAGAGGCTGAGAGAAAACTCCTGGTTGAAGAAATGAAAAAACGGAATCCCAGTGCAACAATTATTGCTTCAAAGATGGATCAGACCTTCCCACTGCGGAGACGGGAGATAGTGGAAGTCGAACCTGCTGTAAAAACCCTGAAGGAGAGGTGGCCTGCCCTTTTTTTGGGAAGACAAGTAAGAACTGACACAAATACGCTTTTATTTTTTTGGTTTACACGCATAATAAATGACAGTCTATGTTTTTTGTGTTTTTTTGTGTGCATTGCAGGTATATGCCGAATTCAACAGGATTGCCACCACAAATCTAGAAAATGACTTTTTTGATGCATTGGACCACTTCACCCCACGCTTTGTCAATATCTTCAAGACCAAGAAAGGAAGTGTTGGAGAGAAATTAGCTGAAATTGTGCAGCAGATTGATTCAGGCGTAAGTCTGCTAATGTCATTAATGTACTTTTTTGTTTAACAAGCATAAATATTATATTTTAAGAACTGACAGTACTGTTAAAACACTAGATCCTTCACTCCTGATAAACTATGTACTAGATTTGGAGATGACATCTCTCCACTGGAAAAAAAAAAACATTTAAATGAAACTCTTTATTTACTTTTATGTTCATATTGTAATGCTATATTCTGAATTGTATTTGTTCTTTCCACTAGAAGCCAGATGTGACAGCACTACGTACACTTGTTCTTAGAGGACTCCCAATAATACTTGGTGACGATCCGAGTAACTTCTACATCACTACCTTTGTAAGTTATCACACAGTCACAGAGAAATAAGAATATGGCATAAGTCCTGGGTTCTGCTCAGCTGGCTGACAGGGGTGGAAGATTAACAGCAAGAAGCTTTTTGTGTACATTTAAAAATGATCCATGAGTGTAAAATTGTTCCTTTTGGATTTATTTCACTGTTGTTTTTGTTGTGGTGAGCCTATTGGATCTGCCAATAGGCTCAGCACAACAGTAAAAACAGGTGATAATCACAGCAGTCAGGTGACACTTCTGAGGAGTGCTGTAGAAGACAGCCGAAATTGAAAAAGTAACACATTTGTCAAACAAGAAAAGAGAGACACAAACAAAAGGACTGAACAGGACATGAAGGCTGTGTAGGAAGGACAGACAGATAAAATTTCACTGTTGTAATAGAGTTCTTGTCTCACAGGATTCAAACAATAATGAGGGCTGGGCAGAGGTGACTGTTGGCTTGCTGACTGTTATCAGCGAAGATGCACCTGTGTCTTTAAATCATCTCCACTTAAACCCACTATCAACTGCCATCATTCTGGAAGGAGGTATTGTGATGGAAAATCTCCCAGACCTACCACAAGCACTGTGCCTTTTGTTTGGCCTGACTTATGCTCTCCACCTTGAATATCCAAGAGCCATGAGAAACACATTAAATTTCATCCAGAGAGTGATGCTTAGACTGGGAGAGAACAAACTCCCCCCAAAGCTCCAAACCCTAAAAAATCTCCTGTTGATTTAGTGCAGTTATTGAAGAGTTAGTTGAAGAGCAGGAGTGCTGGTTGTTATTTTTGCTATTGTTACTATTGTTAAGTCATTATGACCCTTGTGGTTATCTTTGTTGTTATTGCTATTGTGTAATAGCAATTGTTACTTGTTACTAGTGTTACTTGTGTTTATTGACTGTTGTAACAAGTGCAAATGTTTTCAAACTTATGTGAAATTTAAAGGTTTGAGAAATAAACCTGTTCTAACTGTAATGTAATTGTGCATATGTATTTTACTTTATACCTATACTCCACTCCTCTATAGTGAGTTGGCAGGCATTTTTTTATAGATATTCCTTACAAAGTTGACCTTGACTGCATATCTTATTATTTATTACCAAATTTAATGCTTTACTGAATGCTTTATTTGCAGCTAAAACATTGCCTTGATTTACTGTTGCATTAAAAGGGTACATTTTAGTGCAGTTGGAATGCTTTTATGAAGTAAATCTGACTTTTTTTAAAGTAAATAAAACTAGAAAATCTCAGTTACAGGAAATTTTACTTCCGTTAGCCTAATTAACATTATAGTGTTCAGTTAGTAAACTGAACTGGTACTTTCAAGTAGTCAATACTTACTCAATAGTACACATTAAGGAACTTGCCAAGTACTTTGTACTGATTTCTCTTAGTTAATGTAACTTTGATATAAGTACATCACACTTTGTAAGCTTTAGTTACTAGAACACACAATACTCTGTACTACTGTACTCATTATTCTAAGTGCAACCGGTTTGCATGCTTTTTTCAAGTAAGGTTAACTAATCAGATTTTACAGTGTGCTGTTTTACTCTCTAAAACAAAAACTAATTTATTCGCACCTTTTGATAGGTCAGGTAGTCCATTAGCCAGACCGATCATTTCTGTAAATGACCATGGACTATATTGTGAATCATTACGGCCTTTCGTCAGTATGGGATACATTCCTGTCTCTTCATTAAAATCAGTCTCTTGTGGGGGAGGGGCTGTTGTTTTTTGGAGAGTCATGCCCTCCATCACACTTTCAGATTTTTTTGCCTCCAAATCTGCAAATGTTTTTTTCAAATAGACTTATTCTCAGCAGTCCCTTCTCCCTCTTGTTTGGCATGCTTAGATTTTACAACGGGTGATTTAACACTTGGCGCTGTAAATTCTTCAAATAAGCTTGACTTTAGTCTCTCTTTTAAACTTTTTGTCTCTCTTTTAAACTGCTCTTTTTCTGCTAATTTCTCATAATTTTCTTCGTTCTCTTTGAGTTTTCTTCTATAATCCTTTAATCCTTTGGGCTTGAACTATGTGAAAATTGTTAAGATTCGGAGAATGAAACCCTCGGACTTTGCTTTGCGGGAGCGGAATTTTTGTTCTCTGTGCCATTGTTAATTGTTTGTAATCATGTCCATCTTGTCGGCACTGACTTCCTTCTGGTTTATACAATAGTTCAGATTCTTTTTTTGTAATACTCTTAGTGCCACTAATGTTTGTTGGCTTTTTACTGCTGGCCTTTACATAATTTTCCTCTGTATTACTCTAATCGGGGTGCTATCTTCAGAGGGAGAGGCGCTGCTGGAGTTGCTGTCATAAACCCCTTCTCGTATTCCACGTTTTTGTTTAGTTAGAGCAAGTTTGAATTTCCCAATTATTCTGATAATTTTTTTCATATTGTCCAGCCACTTTGGCATTAAGCAGAGGAGCTGTAGGTTTGGTACAAGGCTTAACAACTGTTTTAGACCCCATATCACCGGATGTTGTTTTCTTTTTCTGCATTAATTTTTTCATGTTGCTTAAACCAAGTCAATACCTCCCTCTCTTTAGCGCATTTCTCTTTCCGCTTATCAATATTATCCTTTGCCTTGTAGTGTCTGATGTTAATTTCAATTTTGTTACAACGCATTAGGTCAAAACTACCCGTAAGGGGCCACTGTAAAGTGCTATGCGTTCTTTATGACATTTTAATATAACAGGGGTACTCAATAGGTAGACCGCGGTCCGGATCCGGACCCCGAGAGGCTTTGATCTGGACCGCAAGACATTATTCATAATTACAAGCGCCTTGTGTAAAACATGTTTTTGAACCTGCACTTCTTGGACAGCTACGTCAACACGCGCGGGTCCTCAGGTTACTATGGTTACGGTCGGACAGTGCAGCGGGAAATTTAAACATGTTTAGCGTAGCCTGATATTGCGTTAGAAACGACTAAAATCAAAAAGTTGAGCCTTGGCAAAAAATAATGAAGGTTCACTGGCGTTATGAACGGAGAGGGAACGTTTATTTTAATCAGAAAAAATACAGCTCCTCAGCTCCCTGTCAGTGTCAAACTTGAAGAACAGCACATTATCCTCTAGTCTCGGCTGCTTTGATAATCAGAGAATTAATCCTGAACCGAACCAGGACTGGACAGTTTTCATGTCAGGATTAAAAAGACCCAGAGGAAAGTGAGGACGTCTAATGTGGTAAGTTGTACATTTGTCTGTCAAGGGTCTGTCAATTCGTCTGTCATAGGTTAAGTATTGACTTGTTTGTCGCATATTTGACCCCATTTACAAACAACGTGAGTAATTAGCTCATGCTATTTGCGTTCATTTGAACCCAACACACGTTCTTTTGGGTGATTAAAAACAGAAAAGGTGTGAGAGAAGGGTTTGGAGATGAGTGACACAGGTTAAGTCTTTCTTAAGTTGTGTTAGCATTAGCTGTTACTAATAATTAACAGTAACAGTTATTTTTTAGCAACAGCTGATGCTAAAGAAATGCTCAGTGCTTTTTCCCTTGTTCCTGTAGTTTTCAGAGGAATGACAATAGAAAGAGATCAATTATGAAAGGCACCTTTGTCATTTATTTAAACAAATATGTTTTGACTTGATTTGATGATTTTGTATTTAAAATGTTCTCACACAAGTATAAAGGAGTATTAGGCATTATATGCAAGATTCCAGGCTGTTGTCAATAAACCACCAAGTCTTGAGCTTTAGCTTCCTTTGATTTTTTAGTTTTTGTCCTTTTGTCTGTGAGCTGTGTTGGTGAAAGCTAAACACTCAAACATCCTCCTCATGTCAAGAAAGTATAAAAAACAGAATACAGTGGAAATTCATCTCCATTTTGTTTAAGAGGCTGTAGGTGTGGAATAAATGAGACTTTACTTTAAAGAATTATATTCAACACATATCCTTTTATTTAGATTTTCCGGACCCCTCACTTGAGGAAAGTTAAATAAGCGGACCTTGGCTGATTTTAATTAATTTATAATATAATTTCTGATTCGTTTTTCTTTTAAGGGTTTTTGTCCAATAATTGTTTCCAATAGAGTCTGAGCAGCCACAAATTATGTAGTCAGGGGCTTCGGACTTGTATTTAGGTACTGGTTTGGTATAAACAAAGTCATTTTCATGCTGTGCATGGCCCCACCACCCCTCCCGAATCAATGTAAATGGTACGACCCGCAGGTCACGTGCTTCTGCTTCGGACCTACGGTGAATTAGTTAATAAGACAGGAGCTGGAGTTAGCCGTGATATGAACAAGAAAGACAGGGGAACAGTCATGTCTTTCCTTAAGAAAGGAAAATCAGGGGCTCAAAAATTAAAAGAAAAAAAGAATAAAGAGAGAAAGGCAAAAAGCATTTGCTCAGTCAGTTTTATTTAAAGAAAGGTGAGCTCCAAATTCATCATTGAGCATTGGTATTGTTTTAACATAAATAGAATAGCATACATTTATGTTCGTACTCTATTTGAATAATATACCAATACTTTATTAGATTTAATCCTGACATGAAAACTGTCCAGTCCTGGTTCAGTTCTGGATTGATTCTCTGATTATCACAGCAGCCGGGACAAGAGGAAAAAGGGCTGTAGGAGCTGTATTTTCTAATTGAAACAAACAATCCCTCTTTGTCCATAACGTCAGTGAATCTTCGTTATTTTTTGTCAAGACTCAACATTTTTTTTTAGTCGTTTCTAACGCATTATCGGGCTACGCTAAACATGTTGAAATTTCCCGTTGCTCTGTCCGTAACCATAGTAACCTGAGGACCCGCGCATGTTGACATAGCTGTCCTAGGAGTGCCGGTTCAAAAAAAGGTTTTACTTGTAATTATAAATACTGTCTTGTGGTCCAGATCAAAGCCTCTCGGGGTCCGGATCCGGACTGTGGTCCGCCTATTAGTGACCTCTTTTCTATAGTCTGCATTTAATTTAAACAGACAAACAATCAGCAATTAAACTTGTACATAGCCTACACTTTAAAAAAGGTATTGTGACAATAAAGGATATTTTAGCAATCATTTAAAGCCATATATTTCAGTTTCAGACCCTGCAGCAGCAGCCCCTCATCATGACCAGGTGAAAGCAGTGACAGTGAGACAAGGTGAGCTTTTAGCAGAATTGCCTGTTTTAACACTTAGTAATTAGTAATAAGGGGGGTTAAGAGGAAATAAGAAAAATGGGTACATTGTTATTGTACACATTCCAACTTTATAGGGATAGTTCACCCAAAAATGAAATTTCTGTCATCATTTACTCTCCCTAAAGTTGTTCCAAACCTCTATGACTTTCTTTCTTCTGCTAAACACAAAAGAAGTTATTTTAAAGAAGTTTGGTAATTAAACAGTTGCTAGTCCCCATTGACTTCCATAGACCGAACAGCCTTGCCATACTCTGTAGAAAGTTGGCCAAAAAACTGGACTTTAAAGACCTGATCAGCAAATTTGCGCATGCAAAGACCCCTCAATGTGCATTTAGTAAAAACTGACATTTAGTTTCTGTTTATTAATGTTCAAACCAAAAGTTTTTTTGGCTCATTTTGTATGGTCATTGTTTAGAACTGCTTTACAGTATATTTGATTTAGTCCAGGTTTGGACCTATTGTCATCCCAGTAAGTAGTAGTAGTTTTTACAATAAAACTAAAATATATTAATCAGACTGTGGCTTATTTTGTTTACATTTTAAGAGTTTTTATGATAACAATATAATACCCAACCCATTGGTATCACTATGATATTTGGTACGGGGGCCCAGCAAGATGGTTTGTACCTAGGGCCCAAAATTTTATGCTACGCCACTGCTGTCACCAGCTGTAGAGGACCGTTCTAAAGCTGTTTTTAGCTGTCCGGTGTACTAACTGACCCATGCCTACACACTGCACTTCTATCACGTTCCGCTGAGTGGCGCTAAAGTATATCCAATCAAAGGTCTCGCACTTAAACTGCGCCTATGAGAATGGATATTTGCATCTGCAGTTATTTTTATTGTCTTCGATTTCAAGATAAAATTAAGGACACTCTACATTAATTTGTGCTAATGTAATTATAACTTGAGGAGAGCTCGGATTGGCCCACGTCTAACCTTAAACATCTAAACAGCCTATGTTTGTGTGGCCTGTTGATGTTTTATGTTCAGGTTTTGTTCCGACATTATGCTCCTATGTGATTTATTTTTATACAAATAATGTTAAAG
This sequence comes from Neodontobutis hainanensis, assembly GCA_024349245.1. Taxonomy (NCBI): domain Eukaryota; kingdom Metazoa; phylum Chordata; class Actinopteri; order Gobiiformes; family Odontobutidae; genus Neodontobutis; species Neodontobutis hainanensis. Next base: position 27,738 of record JALDNG010000293.1, read on the forward strand.
CTAAAGTGTTGTTTCAATGGCACGTCACCGTGGCTCAGTCAAAGACCTGGGAAACGGGAGTCAACTGCTCTAAGATCAGTTATGGAGGCGGGACTGTGAGAACTTTGTGCGCGCGCCCTGTACTCCTCACTCAGTTTCAGACAAGTACCAGCTCAGACACAGTCCACATCGTGACACACCTGGCGCCATGGCCGCACGAGCCTCCGGGGCAGCTGCAGTAGACAGGAGTCCGGCTGGAGGCGCGAAAAGCGCGCGGTGGAGCTGAGCTCATCTGAGCTGAGACATGGATCACTGGTTCCGCAGGAAGCGGCTGAAGCTGGGTCTGCTGAAGCCGGTCCTCAGCCTGTCTCTGGTCTTCGCGTCCTTCCTCATGCTTCACCGCCTGCGGCTCGCGGAGAAAGACGCGGTGGTACTTAAACCTGGCATGGCCAGAGGCGCGTGGTGCGGTTCCGAGTGTTTCTCCTTCAAGAAGCCCCGTTCCACCACAGTGGCCCCGGTCCTGGACGTACTGCTCGCACCCAACAGAACTGCGGCGGCGTGGGACGCGCAGGTGTTAAACTGCAGCGAGGACGCAGCGGTGCGCACTCAAGACTGGTTCCGCCGGTTGGACCCACGGTTTCACCAGTTCGTGCTGCGCAGACACTGTCGCTACTTCCCGCTGCTCATCAACCATCCCGAGAAGTGCACGCGCAGCCGCGTGCACATGCTCATCGTTGTCAAGTCTGTTATAGAACATCACGACCGGCGACAGGCCGTGCGTCAGACCTGGGGCCGCGAGTACGAGACTGAGTCAGGCAGCGTGCGTACTCTGTTCCTGCTCGGGACGGCGGCCCCGGGGAAGGACTTCCGAAACCTGGAGCGGCTGCTGGACTACGAGGACCGGCTGTACGGGGACATTCTGCAGTGGGACTTTATGGACACATTCTTCAACCTGACCCTCAAAGAGGTCAACTTCCTCAAGTGGTTCTACACTTACTGCCCGCGCACGCGCTTCATCTTCAAAGGAGATGACGACGTGTTCGTCAACACGCACAACTTGCTGCAGCTCATCAGCTTCAGGTCCGAGGAGCAGCGGGACTTACAGCTGTTTGTGGGCGACACTATCGCTAAAGCCATCCCGATCCGGAACCGTCAGAGCAAGTACTACATCCCCAAAGAGCTGTACGACCGGCCGTACCCGCCGTACGCGGGTGGCGGAGGCTTCCTCATGTCTGGTTCGCTTGCGCGCAGCCTCTTTGTGGCGTCAGAGGCCGTGGAGCTCTACCCCATCGACGACGTGTTCTTGGGCATGTGCCTGCAGCGGCTGGGCCTGGCCCCGGAGGCGCACGCGGGTTTCAAGACCTTTGGAATCACACGGCGCAGGTTTAGCCCCATGAATCGCGAGCCCTGCTTCTACAAAAACCTCATTGTGGTGCACAAACTGACCGCGCAGGAGATGCTGCACATGTGGGACGTGATGCACAAAGACGAGCTGGTGTGTGCGCACAAAACCACAGTCTGAGGGTCCACGGAAACATGGAACAGACCAAAACCGGACTACAGTGGGAGCCACAGGACGTCCAGTCCTATCAGTAGGCTACGGCCTTTTCTTACGTGTGTGATGTGAAACCACTACTGTCCAGCCTGAGACACTTCTCAGGGCCATTCTAGTCCAGGATTTATAGGACTACACAGGACTAGTGTGTGTAAGATGCTTTCTGTTCAGCTGCCATCTTGTTCTGTGAGACAGCATTGTTGTTCCAAAAAGACTGTGTATGTAAGGTGGACATTTTGCAATCTGCTGGAAGGTTCTATTCTTGAGGTATATTTTTTGTAGACAATTGTCAATGCAATCTCATTTAGGAAGAGCTGACATGAGCATCAGAGCAGACACAAGTGAAGTAGTCTAAACTGCAAAAACAGGGCATTCAAAATATGTAATACAACATACATGTATGTTCATCATTTCTGTAAAACAATATTTGTTTTTTTTGTTTAGCTCATCTCATTGGACGAGGTGGGGCTCAATTTAGCATGTTAGTCTTGATTTGAAGATGTGTATCTCATAAATTCTATTTACAGAGCCTTGACACATTTATGAATAGCAGCCATGTTGAATTCAGGTTCTTACATTTTATACTGGACCCTACACAGGCTTTGCTGAATGACTTAACTACCATAAATGTCGAAGCATTTGATACTCGCGTTTATTTCATTTGTATTTGAGGCACTGCAGTGATTCCATTTGACTTGTACCTTGATGCAGACTTGGAGTTGATCAGATTAGTCAATTATACATGTAGAGTTCCATCTGTAATATGTCTGTCACACGAAGGCCCCAACCAAAGACTTTGATAATGTTATGGACTGTACTGTATGTAGCATACTGTAAATTAATCTGGAGACGTCAACTTTTCAAATTAGCAGCAAAAGAGTCATGAAACTTCCATTCTCCCATATCATCCTGTTTTATAAAGCTTTATTTACAGATTATATTGATATATTCACAGAAAAATAATCATTAGGTGCCAAAATATACCTTCAGAAAAGAGTTATGCACACAGATTAATGGACAGAACAATTTTGATGTGGGGCTTTCTCTACTCTTTGCACAGTCTGGAGAATCAGTCAAATATGTCTATTTAAACATCCTCTCTGTTTTATAGAACTCACATTTTCTTTTTTATTAAAGAATGAATGTAAAAGTGGATGGGAGTCTGTCTCAGTGTTAACCCTGCGACTAACTGGCCATTGCCCAGGGTGTACCCCGCCTGCGTACCCGACCCAAAGCTGCTGGGACAGGTTCCATTCAGCCTATTGAGAGCAAGCGGAAGTAGAGAAATGAATAAATCCTGTCTTCAAATTATGAGTGTGTGCTTAGTGCCTGAAGTATTACATTTATCATTTTACAGAGATGTCAAGTTATCTTGTGTGTTAAAGTGATGCACCAGTTAAGAGCGAGACATCTACTTTAGTTACATGATGCATCATGTGCCACACACTAATGACATTTCAACATTCACACTCACAAGTGCTACTACACACGGTGGTACAGCGTCTAGTCCCAAGTACAAACATACTTCTAAAAGGTGGTCTTGCATCAGATCAATTTGCATTGTACACCATCATCATTGTATAATTTAAGAACACATACAGCTGCCACACACATAAACTCCAGGTGCACTTGTATTTGGGATTTGTCTACAGCACAAATATACTTTGGTTATAAAGAGTCAGGTGAAATAAATCCAGTATTTTAGAAGGCAATCTGTTGAAAAAAATATATACAAAATGTCAAATCTAATAAATACGCAAAAGAGCAATAAATGCTGTCTTTTGGCTCATATCACTGGACAAGGTGAACTTATGTCAAAAGCTCAACTTAGCCCGTTACTTTATATGGTTTACAGGAACTTAAAGTTGTGTTTTAATAACACAAACAACTTAAGCTTTAAACTGGGACTTCTCTGAATAAAATCTCATGTAAAATCCATCAACAGAAACATACCTTCATAACTGAAAAATGACAAGTAAAGAAATTGAATTCAGTACATTAGAAGTTTTTTTTTTTTTTTTTTTTAGATATTTTTCTAAATTAAACTTCACAATCTCAATGTCATTTATAAAAAAAACAAACAAACAAAAAAACAATTGAGTTGCACCAAAATGATCAAGAGAAATGTTGGGTCCCGAGATGAGAAAAGTTGATAATGTCCCGGGTTACTTGACTGTAACCCTGTTCTCTTAAAAAGCGGGAACGAGATGCTGCGTAGCATTACGCTATGGGGAACGAGAATACCATGCCACCGCACTGTAAGTGTCTGGACCCACCGGGTTGTGAAGTGTGAACAAACACAAAAGAGGTCTCAAACACGATTTTGGGATGATGACTTAAGGACATGTGAGCCCGGAGTAGCATGAACATCCAAACTATAAAATTTAATGAATGTGTGCAGGAAGGACCAGTCTGCCGAATCGATAGAGGGTGTCTCCCTATCAATACCCTGTCAATCAGGGTGTAGCAAGCCAAAATGGTGGCAACAAAGACCATGAGTATGCTAGGATTAGTGCCCGAGGACAGTTTGTCCTGCAGAAACACCAACACTGAAACAATCTGGCAGTGGACTGGGTCCGCATGGTGTGTAGCACACCAGGCTTCAAAGACATACCATTTGCAGGCATAGGATCTCCTAGTAGAAGAAGACCTAGCACTCAAAATAGCCTCTACAACAGGGGCTGGGATCCCGATGTTTCTTAATTGGTCCCCCTTAGGGGCCAGACGTGAAGGTTCTAGAGCTCTGGCCGGGGATGAAACACTGTCTCCTGTGTCTGAGAAAGGAGATCTCTCCAAGTCGGAATCGTCCATGGTGAGCCGTCCAGGTGAGATATTAGGTCTGAGAACTATACTCTGGTTTGCCAACGGGGCGCTCCGTGTTGACGTTCCTTCGCCAGGACTCCTGGGAGCAGATCCACCGGAGGAAACGCATAAAAGGCACAAACTGAACCATGCATGGGGCATTGCATCCAGACCCAGCTGGAGGAGTCAGAGAGAAGTAGAGGGGACATGCTGTGAAGCAAAGTGGTCGACCACTGCTTCGTAAAATCGTTCCCAGATTTTGCTCACTACTTTGTGTGTCACACTCTGTCTGGACAATAAATCTGCTCCCACATTCATGTACCCGGGAATATATATCAACCTGAGGGACAGGAACTTGTCCTCAGCCCAAAGCAGAACCTGCTGTGCTAGCTTGTTGAAACGGCACTAACACAGTATGCCACAACAATTTATGTAAGACACCACCGCCATGAGAAGACACGGTAGCCCCTTAGCTGCTGGAGGAAGTATTTAAGGGCCAGAAATACAGCCTTCATCTCGAGGCAATTGATGTGCCATGCGAGAAGATGGCCTCTCCATATTGCTTGGGCTGGACGGCCATCTAAGACCATGAGGGATGCATCTGTTGTTAGCATCATGCCACAACAACATGGACCATGAGAAACTGCGGTCTGAACTACATAGATAGGGTACTAAGCCCTCGGCGCATAACCCTTATTTGCTTCAGGGGGTTGGCCCTTGGATGCTCTCCTACCTTCCTACCTACCTGAGAACTGGTTCTGTATATACTGTATATGTACTGCGTTTATTGAGAAAGTGGTTGACTTGTACACTTTCTTACTGGCATAGAGAGTAGGTTTGCTCACACAATGCGGTCTGAAGACAAAGAAACCTGAAGACGCTTCCGCGTATACCCTCTGTGTCACTCGCGTTCAGGTGCACGCAATCGGACAGATGCTGTTGATGAGAGGCGTCATCAACAGAGGTTATATAAGCCAATTCTTGACGTGTTTGTCACACGTGCTTTACAACCGGTCACACAAAGAATGATCCCCCATAGCGAAATGCTATGCAGCATGTAGCTTTTGATAGGGAACTGAGTTCAGTAGAATCCCATCTCACTTCCTGCTTCAAATGCAACTCCTACTTCTGATTGGCTAAAACACTACTGCAAACATTCACTGCTACAACATTTAAAATACTGATAGACAGTTAATTTAACCATGTAAAGGCCACCACTACAATTAAGACGTGTGCCTCCTTTATTAATAAACATGAACTGAAAATGAATCCAATCCCACTTGCATTGTTTTGGATTAAAAACATGTCACTGATGTCTTTTGCACAACAGGGCTGCTCCCCTGTTTTGCTGTTTTGTGAAAACAGCATTGAGTGTCCTGGTTTTAATTAAATAGACTCTTTTTTGAAGTGGCCTTGGTTAGATCCATTTTTGGTTTGGACGTCTGGGCATGTTAAGTTTCTACATGTCAGCGCTTGCCAGGTGTAGTTCTGAGGGCTGCAGGTGCCAAGGCCGGGATCTTGCTGCCTCTGCCCATGCGTTGTGTCCGAGCCCCCACTGTGGAGCTCTGCTTTATCTTGCTGCTCCTCTCTGCTCTGCCTGGACAAAACCACAATCAGTACATCACAACCTCTGTGCAATAGACCCCTTTAGTGTTTGTACACACCTGAATCTGGGGTGGGGGTGGGGTGGTAGTCGATATGAGGAAGGGGCTAAATAGTTAGTGTACTTCAATCAATGAAGAACAGTCTAGGCACATGCAGGTACCGCTAGCTGGGATTAAGATAGAGATAGAATGTTAAATCATACAGTTCTATGCTATGTATGCTTTGGTGTTGCACTGTTGTATCTCACTTGTTTCTCCGCAACCATAAATACAACAATCAGTTGTGATCAATGAAAAAAAGGGTTGATAATGAAAGGGTCTACTTTGATGGATTTTAAGCTGATGTTGCCAAAATTTGGTGGATTTAGAGTATGCTACAAGTTACCTCAATGTATTCTAAACTTTATTTCTGTGGAGCAATACAGAATAAGTATTATAATGGGTTATTATAAAAGTTTAAACTAAACTTAACTTTTATGTCAACTGAAAACCTGCTCTGCAACATTAAGTTAGTTCAGCTGGTCTTGTGCCACGGCCCTCAGGAGAGCTGTGGGTGGTGTTTAAGGTTAGCAGTTGGATGTACGATGTGGCTGGTAGTGTTGTCACAATACTTGAATGTAAAACTCTGATTAAAAAGTATCAATATTTTGATACAATTTTGCATATCTTGAAGGAAAAAAAAACAAAACAAAAACAGAAAAAAACACTTGGGCTATATTTTTTTTATCTTTTAATGTCTGTGAAGGTTCTCGGTCATCCAGGTCATCTTAAAGAAAAGTTTAAAGCAAAAGCATCTAGTCTCCGTTTTCAAGGTGATGTTTTGTCTCTAATTCCAAGAGGCTTTCTCAATTCTGAGATCAACTGATGAGAGAGCTGAGCTTATATCTCTATAGGGAGGAGTTTCCCTTGAAACTAAACCTAATGGTACCATGCTGTTCTCATAGTCGTTACCTATGAAAGGGCAGGGTGACGCTTGATATGAGAGTCGTTAAAGGCTCAGGTGAGTCATTGGCAGTGTTGGAAGTAACGGCGTTAGAGTACAACGGCGTAACTAACGGCGTTCATTTTTCAGTAACGGAGTAATCTAATTAATTACTTTTCCCATTGTTGTAACGCCGTTATCGTTACTGAAAATGTAAAGTGTCGCATTACTACAATTTGGTTGAATAAAGCGCGAGCTGTCATGGTTTGGCTACACATCAGCTGCTGCTGGAGAAAGCAGGGTGTGTGGGCGGAGCCCTGCTCACGCGGTCTCACTGCACTGACTTCCACTAAACACAAGACAATGGCGAGGAGCCGGGGAAGCTCAAAGGTGCCGTTCTCAAAATGGAAGTACCGGCACTACTTCTCGTTAATTGAAATTAAAGACAACAGTGTTTCTGTTACATGCTATGGCCAGCAAAAAATACTTTATCCACATCTGCCTTAAGCAACCCAAACCTTTTGAAGCACCTCACATTAACACATGCTAACAAAACACTTGTTGCTGCTGCTAACCCAACCCCAAAGGCAGCTCGTGTGAGCTCCAGTGAAGGAGACAGAGCCTCTGTTAAAACAAACAACGCTTGATTTTAAGTGTCAGCAACAACCACTGGTTTAGTTGTTAGATGAGGAGTATTTTAGAATAGATTAATGTATTGTTCATTTTCACTGAGAATGAACAACATGTTAATCTACAGAGAGAGTTGGATTGTGTTCTGTCTATTGCGCAATAATTTACACAGGGCTCCAGACTGCGACCAAATGATCGCATTTTGCGACCAAAATTTGAGTGTGCAACTGAATTCTACATCCAGTCGCACATGTGCTACCAGTAAATTTGCCTCCCCCACCCTCCGTATTTTTTTATACATTAATCGTGGAGGAGGCACGTCAATGATCAATGAAATGAGCAATGAAATAATCAATGAGACGCGAGCACACACACACGCACGCAAACACACACACGCAAACACACACACACACTCACACACATACTCATGAGACGCGAGCACACACTCACGTTTCATTTGAGTGATGCCTGTCTGTGAGGCGGCCAATGCGTGTGACAAGAATAGGTAATGGCCACTGTAAGTGGCTAAAATGCGTGGAGGGGGAGGGACCTAGAGATAATCGAGCGCGCGTAAACATCTGTGGGAAGGAAACGGAGACAAATATCATCACAACCCGATATGTGCGTGCGTCTGAGCTATGAGCAAGCAAACTATTTATTTGTTCTTCCGACCTGCGGCTAGTGTACCAGTGCTACAGTGTCACTATCGGATGATGCAGATTCAGAGGTTGGTGTGGCAAAAAAAGCCCGCACTCACCATTTTCGAGAAGACTGGCTGAAAGAATTCAGCTGGCTGAGGTACTATAAGCAGTCGAACTATATGAACTGCGAATACTGCAGCAGCTACCCCAGAACTGCGGGGGACACAAAGTTTGCCGATAGTACAGGCACTTTGCAGTTTAAACACAATACACTGATTAAACACAATCTCAGCCTGAAACATCGAGTATGTCGTGACATGTTTATAAATCAGAAAGCAACGCCACTGCCGGTTGCTTTTAAAAGACAAATGACTGTAAATCAGAGTGCAGATGAGGCAGAGGTGATGTTGAAATTTAACACGGCCTACTTCGTTGCTAAAGAGGAACTACCCTTCACCAAATACAAAAGCCAGCTCAACCTTCAAAGGAAGAATGGCTTAAAACTTAACGAAACACACAACGATGCACACAATTTGTTGTAGTAATTGTGGATACTTTGAAGGTGAAGACTTACACAAAAATCAAGGATGCTCCGTATTTATCAATTATGATTGATGGGACACCGGCGTTTCAACAAAGGAATGCAAAATCATATACGCAAGGATTCTAAACAAAGGGAAACCAATGAATATTTTGATTGGCCACATCAAAGTGAAACATGCACGCATGCACACATGTTTAGACCTATATCACTAACTTATTTAGCTGTCTTTACTTTGAATATTTATAAGTTTAAATAATCACTTAAGGTGCCATAATACTTCAGCTGTGAGGTGTGATGATGACAGAGGGAAAAAAACTGTTCAGGCAACTGGTGTTTTTGTCCAATGTAAGACATAATTGTAAACCATTGTCATGTGCTTGCGTCTTAAGGTGTATATGATGCCAAAGAGACCTTTCAGCATCTAGGGGCAGAAACAGGGTGGTCAGAGAAGACCGTTGCCATGGGAGCTGATGGTGCAGCTGTCAACCTCGGGCATAAAGGAGGGGTAATAGTCCTTCTCCAAGCTGAGGCAGGGGCTTTTATTGTCCCTTTTCATTGCATGCCACATAGGTAGGTTAAATGTGAACATTCAGAATAAAAATAGGGTAGTAACTAATTTTAAGTTTAATTCATTGTAATTGTAGACTTGAGCTGGCAATTCTATCTGTAAAAAGGAAAATTCCGATGGTGGATCATGTCTACAATCTCCTCAACATGGTTTGGAAGACATATCACTTTAGCAGCAAGTCTATGAGAGAACTACAAGCACTTGGAGAGGAGTTGGGTGTTCGTGTAAATGTACCAGGTAGTTTCAGTGAGACATGTGGCTACATGGCTACATGTGAACCGGGCCCTCCAAACCTTGCTAAAACCTGGAGGAAAGGATAAACATCTGAAGAACCCTGGCCAGTTCACAGCAGTGTATTACCACATGGAACATTTGACTGCATCATCCACCAATGCTGATATTGCTGGGAGATCAAGGAAGGTTTGTATTTAATTTCAAAATGATTTCATATTTGTGAGGCACACAAAGTAACTGATATTGGTGGTTGCTGGTTAGTGGTTAGTAATTTGTTTATGTCTAGCAGGTCAAGAAGATGATGGAAGATGGAAGCTTTGTGGGTTTCTGTCACTTCTTGGTTGACTTGTTTGAGGCCATAAGTAAATTCAGCTTTCTTCTCCAAAGAATTGATGTTATTTTGCCTCAGGTAATGTTGACATGTTAAGAAGAATATAGTTAAACAAATAATTTTAATCAAGGAATATGTAGCTTTTACCCTTGTTTTTCACAAGGAAAATGTTTTACAGGCTGTGAATGGGATTGAGAATCTCCTTGCAACTATTGAGGCCATGTCAGTGAGATGCAAGCCAGATGGTAGGCTGGTAGAATTACTGGCAGACCTTCAGCCCAGAGAAGACAACAAGGGGGTGAGGGGGAGACTCACCTTTTGTACAAGTTTCAGGTGAGCAGTTTTTTTAAGTAAATTTTAGATTTGGAGTTGATTTTTTTTTTTTTTTTTCCTTGTCTAAATGTTGAATGTTTTTTGAACCCAGGGGATCACCATCAAAGGTGAAGTTGCTGGGCTGGGAAAGGAAGGACTCTCCATGGCAAGCTCACCTAAGCTACAACAAGCATCGACTGCACTTTGCTTCATTTAAAGCAAAGATTCAACAGTCTGCTTTGTAAGTGAAAGCACAGAATGTTGAGTTTGATGCCAAGGATGTCAGGATCTGTGTTTGTCTGTCTGTGTGTCTCCCCCTCCCCAGCTGGGCAGGGCAGTCGGCACACCTGCAACCACTTACACCTCATCAACCTCTGCTTAAAAGAACCGGTCTTCCCTTCTCTCAGCGCCAGTTCGTTGTCAACACTACTATCAGTTAGTGAAGACGTTGTGCTCATCGTGTTTTGGAATATTCGTGTTTTGTTGTATTTGAGAGTAATTACCTGTCGTGTCGTACTCAGGTGCCACTGCCAGCTCCAGTCCGGATCCAGCCTTACCTGCTCGTCTCAAGTCTCCCCGTCTGCTCCACTGGCGTCTATCCGTAAGCCACCTTCCCGGACTTCAGATCATCTCACCTCCACTCCACGTCGGACAGTTCTCCGAGCCACATTGTGTTGTTGTAACAAATAAACCTGATTCACAATTGTACTAGTTCTGCGTTTGGGTCCTGCTTCTCGTCCCCCACCGTGACAGAACAAACTGGCCAAATATGGACCCAGCAGAACAGGACGCTGTCTCCGCCGCCCTTCAGATACAGAGTGCACAGATCGGGCACCACCGGCGAGCTCTGCAGACCCTTCTGGACGGCCAACAGAACACCCAGGACCAGATGGTTCAACTGGGCGCCATGGTTCAGGCGCTCCTAGACAGTAGCGCTCCCCGAGTCTCCCCTGAACCTCCCGCTCCACCATCTCCGAGGCGTGAGGAACTGGATCAGCCCCAGAGAGAGGCACATGTGCACAGGTGACATGGGAAAGTGTGGGAGTTTTTTGTTGCAGTGCGCTCTGGTTTTCCGCCTAAGACCCGTTACATATGCCACCGATAAGACCAGAGTCGCCTACGTAATGGGACTATTGCAAGGGAGGGCCCTGGAGTGGGCGACTGCCGTATGGGAGCGTAAGCCCACACTACGGGACAATTTCACGCTTTTTGAGACCGAGCTCAGGAGGGTTTTTGACCATCCGGTTAAAGGCAGAGAGGCGGCCATGAGACTGATGACGATACGCCAGGGGAACCGTAGTGTGGCTGAATTCTCCGTCGAATTCCGGACTCTAGCGGCGGAGGCTGGGTGGAATGACCTGGCGCTGCAAACGGTGTTTCTCCACGCATTATCAGATAACCTCCGGGACGAATTAGCCTGGAGGGAGGACCCGGCGGATTTGGCCTCCCTCATTTCGACTGCCATACGGCTGGATAACCGGTGGAGGGAGCGAAGACGGGAGAGGCAGCCTCGAGCCCCAGCCACCAGATTCCACGCCACACAGGAGACCGGACCTCCGCGGTTAGCCGCCTTCGCCGGCCCCAGAGTCTACCCTCCACCAGCACCTCCCTCCGTAGCCGCTCCAGACCCACTCAGCGAGACCGGTCCAGAACCGATGCAGGTAGGCCGGGCTGGCCTGACCCCGGCGGAGCGCTCTCGACGGAGGAAGGAGGGGAGGTGTCTCTATTGCGGTCAGCGGGGCCATTCGATCACTAACTGCTCAATCCGGCCAAAAGACGAGGCTCACCCGGAGCTAGGGGTGTCCTGGTGAACCAATCTCAAATTCTCAACGCACCCCCGAAACGAATGCTAATCCCCGCAGTGTTGTGTATGGACAATGTGAGCCTTCCGCTGTCAGCTCTTGTGGACTCTGGGGCGGAGGAGAATTTCATTGACACTAATTTGGCTCGCCAGGCCGGTATCCAGACGGAACCCCTCAAAACGCCACTTCTCGCTAATGCCGTGGACGGGAGACCATTGGCTCAAGTGACACATCGCACTGTACCCGTCACTTTGGTGCTGTCAGGCAACCACCCGGAGGTGCTCATTTTTAACTTGATCCAGGCACCGCAGACCCCACTGATTTTGGGATATCCCTGGCTGATGACGCACAACCCCCAATTTGACTGGGCCAGCGGCGGAGTTTTGGGTTGGAGCCCGCACTGCCACGCGGTGTGTTTACGGTCTGCCTTATCCCCTGTCAGGGCCCCGACGTCCCCTTCAGAAACGCCGGACCTGTCGAGCGTCCCAATGGACTACCACCACCTCTGTGAGGTATTTAATAAGGCTCACGCCCAGTCTCTTCCTCCTCATCGGCCGTATGACTGCGCCATAAATCTCCTCCCTGGGACTACTTTGCCCACTAGACGTCTCTACAACCTCTCACGCCCAGAGAGGGAGGCCATGGAGACCTACATAACCGAGTCGCTGGCCACAGGCATTATCCGGCCGTCCTCCTCTCCCGTCAGGGCGGGGTTCTTTTTTGTTAATAAAAAGGACAAGACCCTCCGCCCGTGTATTGACTATCGTGGCCTGAATGACATCACTGTAAAGAACAAGTACCCACTACCACTCATCGATTCAGCATTCCAGCCTCTGCATCAGGCGACCATCTTCACCAAACTCGATTTACGAAGCGCCTACCACCTCGTCCGGATCCGAGAGGGCGATGAGTGGAAGACGGCGTTCAACACTCCTTTAGGACACTTTGAGTATTTGGTCATGCCCTTCGGCCTCACAAATGCCCCGGCCGTATTCCAGGCCATGGTCAATGATGTCCTCCGAGATTTCATCCACCGCTTCGTCTTCGTCTACATAGACGACATTTTGATTTTCTCCCGCACTCCGGAGGAGCACACGCAGCATGTGCGACAGGTGCTCCAGCGACTCCTGGAAAACAAGCTCTTCGTCAAGGCTGAGAAGTGTGAGTTCCACCAGCCCTCCGTCAGCTTCCTCGGCTACATCATTGGCAAGGGCCATGTGAGGCCGGATCCCATTAAAATCCAGGCAGTAACGGAGTGGCCCACGCCCCGTAATCTGAAGGAGCTCCAACGTTTTTTGGGATTCGCCAACTTCTACCGGCGATTCATCCGGAACTACAGCTCGGTGGTGGTCCTGTTAACCCGATTAACCTCCTCCAAGGTCCCCTTCATCTGGTCCCCGGAGGCTGAGAGTGCGCTGCAGCAACTGAAGAGGCGGTTCACCTCGGCTCCCATCCTCATCCACCCCGACCCCACCCGCCAGTTTGTGGTGGAGGTGGACGCCTCGGATGAGGGGGTAGGCGCTGTGCTATCACAGCGGGCACCAACAGACCAGAAACTCCATCCCTGTGCTTTCTTTTCTCTGCGGCTCTCTCCTGCAGAGCGTAACTACGCGATTGGGGACCGAGAGTTATTGGCCGTCAAGTTGGCCTTGGAGGCACAAAAATCTGGCCTATATCAGAACCGCAAAATGCCTAAATTCCCGTCAGGCCCGCTGGGCACTGTTCTTTGACCGTTTTTCGTTCACCCTCTCCTACTGTCCGGGCTCCCGGAATGCTAAGCCGGACGCTCTCTCCCGCCAGTTTCTGCCCACGGACACCCCGGACTCTAACGACACCATACTTCCTCCTTCCTGCGTGGTGGCCCCCGTTACCTGGGAGATCGAGTCCGTGGTGAGGGAGGCGCAGCGGGGCGAACCTGACCCTGGTACTGGGCCGGTCAACCGGATGTTTGTTCCCCAGGTGGCTCGCTCACAGGTGCTACAGTGGGGGCACACCTCCCGATTTGCGTGTCATCCCGGTGGGAGACGCACGCTCATCCTCCTTAAAAGACATTTTTGGTGGTCCGGCATGGAGAGGGACGTAAAGGAGTTTGTGGCTGCCTGCACCACCTGCGCCCGAGGGAAGACCTCAAATCAACCTCCGGCAGAGCAACTGCGCCCCCTTCCCGTGCCAAGTCGACCCTGGTCACACATCGCCATAGACTTTGCAGGGCCGTCTGGGTCTCTACTCGCGAGGCTTTACTACGGTCAGTGGAGCGTAACCGCCAGGTAGCCGACAAACACCGGTCACCGACTCCCAAGTATCTCCCGGGACAGATGGTGTGGCTCGCCGCAAGAGACATCCCGCTCCAAACGGAGTCCAAGAAGCTCGCGCCATGGTACATCGGCCCATTCCGGATTGAGAGACTAATCAACCCTACGGTGGTACGATTGGAGCTCCCTGCCTCCTTAAAAATCCACCCGAGCTTCCACGTCTCTAAAATCAAGCCAGTCTCCATCAGTCCTCTTACAAGGGCTGGCCTTCTGAGCCTCCTGGTGGAACACAGGAGGATCTGCTCTAAGGGGGAGTGAGTAAAGGCTCAATTTGTTTAGGCCTACATGTTCTAGTGGAATGTTATTGGCCAGTGCCCCTAATGTTTACATACATTTAAGTATTGTTTGTAACTGAAATGACCAAAAGGTTACTAAGCACGTTGTTACTAAGCACTTTTTTTTATTCTGAATGTATGGTATTTTGTTTACTATTTGTACTGTCATGACAGCGATGGTGCTGTCAGTTTACCTTGTTGCATCTTCAAAAGTGCAGAATAAAATGTGACACTGAATTTGAAACAGCACATTGTAATTTCTGCATCTATTATTAAAGTATTTATTATTAATACATTGGAAATTAGTAGATTTGGTTAGCATGTTGATTTACGGTATGCGCCTCTAAATTTTCTGGTTGTGCCCCTAAAATTTTCAGTTGGGGGCCACTGTGCTCCTAGTGAAAAGTTAGTCTGGAGCGCTGTTACAGTCAGAGATTTGCACTACTTATTGGCCAGATCTTCCTTTGTTTCTTTTTACACAGGTTTACATTTGTGTGACTTAACTTTGCCATTGAATTTTATTTTCAATATTTATTTATTATATGTTTTTATTTCTACGTATATCAAATTGCAGGCTGCAATCTATTGAGTTCAAATAAATACCAAAAGCTCTAAAATACTATATATAGTGTATTTATTCCTTAATCAGTTAGAAGTAATTTTTAACTGTAACCAATTACTTTTTTGAAGTAAGATGACAAACACTGGTTATTAGTGTTACTGTTCCATTCACGTGTTGTTGTTTTAAAATGTTGTGTTTGTAGAAAATCCTTTATTTTCAGATAAACCAGACACATAATGGATAACTACACCCTTCCCTTTTGTCCCTGGTTCCTCTCGGTTTGGTTTCTGTATCTTCTATGCTGCGTACTAGGGGTTGTAGTGGAATTCCTTCTTTGAGTATTTTGGGTAAATCGTAGATACATGGAGTGGTGTTCCCAGGATACAGTCTGTGGTACAGAGGTCGATTAATGACTTTGTCTTTCTCAAGAACCTCTTTTGCAGTTTGGGTAAGAACTCTGTCAAGAACTTCTTTACCCAAAGTAGAGTTGATTTTGGGGGAGTCCACCTCCACCTCAAAGAGAAAGACCATTCCTTTGAGGAGAGCAATGTCCAAATTTTTGCCAGAGAGGCCAGATGGTTTGAGAAAAGTGTGAAAGAAACCATTTTTGTTAAAATGAAAAAAAACCCTCACTGAACAAAGGAGGTGGTCTCCGATTCATGTTGCCTATTATTTACAACAGTGTTTTGAAACCTAAATCAAAACATATGAATGGAACAGTGACACTGACAACTCACCTGAGCCTTTAAAATGTTTCGCATCAGGAGTCACTTTGCCCTTTCATTGCTAACAACTAGACCAGAACAGGTGGGTCACATCAGGTTTAGTTTCAGGTCAAACCCCACCCTCTAGAGATACAGTGCCTTGCGAAAGTATTCGGCCCCCATGAATTTTGCGACCTTTTGCCACATTTCAGAATGGTTCACAAATAAACATATCCAAGTCAAAGTCCAGACCTGAATCCAATCGAGAATCTGTGAAAAGAACTGAAAACTGCTGTTCACAAATGCTCTCCATCCAACCTTACTGAGCTCGAGCTATTTTGCAATGAGGAATGGGCAAAAATTTCAGTCTCTCGATGTGCAAAACTGATAGAGGCATACCCCAAGCGACTTACAGGTGTAATCGCAGCAAAAGGTGGCGTTACAAAGTATTAACTTAAGGAGGCTGAATAATTTTGCACTCCCAGTTTTTCAGGTTTTTTTTGTTAAAATGTTTGAAATATCCAATAAATTTCGTTCCACTTCATGATTGTGTCCCACTTGTTGTTGATTCTTCACAAAAAAATTACAGTTTCATATCTTTATGTTTGAAGCCTGAAATGTGGCAAAAGGTCACAAAGTTCAAGGGGGCCAAATACTTTCGCAAGACACTGTATAAGCTCAGCTCTCTTACCAGTTGATCTCAGAATTGATAAAGTCTCTTAGAATTAGAGATTAAAAAAAAAAGGTTAAAGCAAAAGCATTTTATCTGATTAATTGAAACTTAGCTCAGTCGTCCTTCAACCGGAAGGTAGGCGGTTCGATTCTCACGCTCCCCACAATTCATACTGTCGTTGTGTCCTTGGGCAAGACACTTAACCCACCTTGCCTCCAGTGACTGTAACACTGGTAATTACTGTAGAACAATGTAAGTCGTTTTGGATAAAATGAATAAATGTATATCGCACCTAAGGCCCAAAGCTGCTGGGATAGGCTCCAGCCACCCGCAACCCCTAATGGGACTGTAGAAAATACATTAATATATAAATAGTGGTACCATCACAAAAATATTCACTCTTGCGTACCTTCTATTCCACATTGGTGGAATGATCTACCTGCTCCTGCAAACGCATCTCTTCTGTCAAAACCTAACTGACAAACATGCAATTCTACTTATTTTGTATCTCTTTTCTTAAAAATAAAAAAATACATTCAATTCTTAGCTTAGGCTTTAAAAGACTAGTTCTTTAAAAAGAGACCGCTTGATTCATTTGTCAAAAAAACCCGGCTCTTACTGTGTGCGAAGCCACATCATTGTTCACAAGAGACCATGATCCGCCCTGCGGCGCGTAGTCGTAGTTACTAGTCGGACCCGTTTAGTGTCAGACCTGTCAGCAAAGCACAAAAATAAGTAACGTCTGCTTCATTACAGAATTTGGACAGATCTTTGTAAGTAATTACATGTACACGTCTATTTTCATTAACGGATTTATGTTTGTGAATGTATCAGTTTTGTCGTTTTACGTTATCAGTGTAAGTTGTTGGTTTTTTGCTAATACACTTTGATAATGTCTTTATCTGGCCAGCAGAGAGCATCTGCAATATGTCGCAGTGTAATTAGTGGGTTTGTTTACTTCTGTTAATATAAGTTTACCGTGTGTAACAGTGTAATAATGTAGCAGTGACAATGGGAAACTGTGGAGGTTTGTTTAATTTCTATACATAAAGAACACCTGTAGTTTATGGTGTAAAAGTGTTGATATAGAGAATACTGTGTAATCTTACCAAGTTGCTAGGTAACTGTATACTTTCTGTAAAAGACAACAGATGTTACATTTTTGTAATGTTTATTTTCTGTTTATTCTTTCAGTCTTACAAGCTTAAATGGAGAAAAATATAAAAAAAAATAACTGAGGAAAACAACAACATTTCTGGATTTTCTCTTCATTGCTGTTAACTATCTGTCTAGCCTTACGAAGCAGATGTCATACTGTGAGGGCAGAATACATTCAATCCTTAGCTTGGGTTTTAAAAGACTAGTTTTCTAAAAAGAGACCGCTTGATTCATTTGTCAAAATAAAAACCCGGCTCTTCCTGTGTGCGCAGCCACATCATTGTTCACAAGAGGCCAGTAAGCCTCAAGCTGCAACAAGACTGATTTGAGTTTGGAAACACCTAAATCTCACGAGAATCCAGCTCTAGCACAAGGTTATTGCGGTCACATTAGTGAGAGCACAGCTGGTGTCAGATCACTGTTTTTTCAAAATAAGAGTATTGTAACCACTTCAGAAATTGTAGTATCAATATAGTATAATGAAATAACAAAAGCTTTGATAACATTAGTGGCTGATGCAGATTGCTGCTTGATTGTCCTGTAATAGCTGTCGGTGACTGCTCAGTGTTCTTCGTTTGTCCTTAATCATCCTCCAACTGCATCATGTTCTTTTTTTTCCACCTTTATTAACAATATAAGAGCTATTTGGTGGTTTGAAAAAACTACTCACATTCAGCTGCCCTGACATTTTTGCAACTGAATGCTGCGTGACAAAGACAACACAATCCAAGATATTTGCTAATTGATATGTACATTTGCCACCAACTGGTCAGGAGTACGAATTACAATAGCTCAACCTCAGAATAATCCATCAAAATGACTGATTATTTAGATTTTTACGTTACTGCTAAAAAAAAAAAAAAACGTCAATGGAGAATATTTGGCTGACCTCTGTGTTGATGTGACCTGTGAACCGTGGCTCCACTGATTACACACCAACTGAATCATCAGAGTGTATGCTGTGGTCACACACACACACACAGCACTGATCACCAGGGTGACAACAACAGCAAACATAATGAAATGTGAGTTGTGTGACCAGTTTAGATTAAAGGTCCTCTAGAACTGCACAAGTTCAATATAACAGAATCCCCTGTTGCACAGTTATCACTAGCCTGGCCAACCACAACTAACACAACTTTTTCTATACAAAAACGACATACAAACCACACCCTGCTGCAGACAAACAGCCTGTGATTGGTCCAGGCGCAAAATTGCTGAGGAAGAGATTTGCTGTGAAAAAGGGACCATACCGTCCCCATGTCACTTATTTTACAGTATGAGCTTTCTTTATTTATTTAGCATTTTTGATTTTCCAACTTGCAATGTTGCCAACTATTTTCAAAGGAAAGTAGCTAAAGCCTAGCCAAAAAGCCGCTAAATGTCGCTAGATGACGTCATGCGTAAATTAGCATATTTGTGACATCATTACATCATCGCGTCAGCATACTAAATTGCATACTTTCTTGCGTTCTGCCTGCTTAATGTGCTTTATTGACAAATTTGTGCTCACATAGTCTCTTCTACTGTATTTCATTATGATTTAGTTGACTGTCCCAATAAAGCTCTTCTCATTTCTTATCTCAATTAAGTGATAAGCACACAAGAAGAATGGTAATCAAATCAATCAAATCAGTAAGGAAAGTAACTATTGGCTGTCCTATAAGTCGCTAAATGACACCATCGCCTCACTTGCATATTGACCATGTGCATTGTGCATGTGATTGTGATGAACGCTGTAGGAGAGAAAGGAATAAAGTCGCTGAAGAGACAAAAGTTGAGTAAAAACACACGGGATCCACCAGCGGCGGTTTGCCAAGTTGCTGCGCATGCGCGATTCATTGCAGTCTGGACTAGGAGGGGTGAACAACTCCTGCTCTGACTGCAGCTGGGAGGGGCTTCTGCGCGAGGACTGTGAGTGCTTTGAGATGGGGGTGGGGACAGCGGCAGCACCCACTGCTTATTGAGAAGAGTAAGAACGATGTGTGCTTTCACTTCAGAGTCTCCAAAAGTCTCCAATAACTCCAGAAAAAGTCGTTAGATTTGTCGCTAGTCGCTTTTTTGAAAATTTGTCGCTAGAGAGGTCTGAATACTCGCTAAATATACCTGCCAACTTGTTAAAATAAATGGGAATGTCTAGTGTTCTCAACTCTTCAGTAAGGAAAGTATATATTGGCTGTCCTAAAAGTAGCTTACTGATGTCACTGCCTAATTTGCATAATTTCACATTTGTAATTGTAATGAATGCTGTAGGAAAGCAGAATAATAATATTTAAAACATATTTTCACCATAAATGGCAGCTTGTTTAGGCTTTGCCTTTAGAGTATGATTTGAAGTTGCTTATTTATTTTTTTTTTACATTACTAAGTTTGACATATCTTCAATAAAAATAAAAACTAAGTCTCCAATAACACCAGGAAAAGTAACTAGATTTGTCGCTAGTTGCTTTTTTGAATAGCAGAGTAGTCTGAATAGTCGCTAAAAAAAAGGTGACAAAGTCGCTATGTTGGTAACACTGAGTCCGGTCCTTTCATCCACAAAATGTGTGCACAGCTTTTGATGATGTCACGCCTAAAAGGGTCTATAGATAGAGCTGATCTGTATTTAAAAAAGGTCAATATCAACACATTTCTCTTATATTAAAGAGTATTTTTTTACTGTTTTAGTGACTCAGTTTCAGACTTAGGATTGTGGTTCGTCTGATTTGATCAGTTTAGAAGCTGGTCCCGCTCTAGTTGTGATGTTACTGTTTAAACAGACTGTATGCTGATGTGAGGAACACACATCTGAATGCGCTAAGCAAAAACACTCCAAATAAACAGTGCCACTATTATATATATTCTGCTTGGCCCACCTGAGTTGTGGGCCAGTAAACATTAGAGGTGGGCGTGTTCTCCAAACACGTACTGTATGTTCAGTGTATGGCCGCGTGTTGGGGAGGTGCCTTTGGTACCTGTGTAGAACTTGTATGAATGCTGTACCTTGTGCCTGTTGCATTCTCCGGGACACCGTGGTCCATCGTGAGTTTTGTTTACAGCCCTCTCTGCCCATGAGGTGTGCCTTCCAGGTCTGCAGAAGGGACAAAGTAGCTCAGTTAAGTCTCTAGCAGGTCCTTTCATGGATGCCTGCCTTCCCTCCCTCCCACTAACACTGCAGCCTTTCACTCACTCTGCCAGGGGAACTTTCTGAGAGCGGATATTACTGCAGCTTAAGGCTGTGTGTCTAAGTTGTATAACTTGGACATATTTACTAAATATCAATCCTACTGCTTTTACTTTAACAGGTGGGTTGCAGAAACCCACTAGCTGATAATAAGATAACTGCTGTGTGCTCTGTCCACACAAATGGATGAGATTTATAAGTACATAATATAATGTAAACAAAACATTATTCCCGTCCACATTAACATAAGAATGACAGTACATTCTGACCATCATGTCACATCGTCAACCGAATTGCATTGCTTTCTTCCATCAACTGTTAAGGGGAGACTTCTCATGAACAAGCAAGAGTCTGCAACATTGTTTTCATGAGTCTTGTATCCGTAAAGTTCATTATCGACTTTAGAAACTGTGATATGGTGTATACGACCACATTACCACAGTTTCTTTGAAAGTTCTCTAGGTTGGAGCAGAACTGGCTTTATCTGAAACCTGCATACTGGCATATCCTGGTTTCTGATATTACTATCTGATGTTTACAGGACAAAGACAAGAACTGATGAAAATCGAAGTATCCTAGTGCTTGTGAACACTCTCACTATTTATAAATAAAGGTTAAATAAAAGGTTCAACTTGCAAAGTAGTTAATATTGTCCCTCTCTGGTAGTGCCAAAAACGTGCTGTGACATCACTAAAGGGGGTGTGGCAAAATTTTCTTAATGAAATATTCCATAATTAAACAGAACAACTGTTAATTATTTTGGCATCTCCTGTGTAAAACCCATAGATTGTAAATAAAATGGATGTAATTCGCCCATTGGTCCCCTATTTACCGATATTGTTGTTATGAAAGGGCAATAAAATGGCGGTTACATCCGGGTATTTCTGCTTTAACTTCATAGTAAAATAATAGTTTTCAGATAGCATAAATGCCCCCCCCCCAGAGTTGTCACATAGTAATAACTTAGCTCTAAAGACCGAAGCCATCTTTTGTACCAGGCTGTAAACATGATTTTTATACTTGTAAAGTCGCCATTACATTTCCGATTTTGGAGCTTGCCCTCTGGTGGACGGTGGTATATCGCTGTATTTCACCGTATATTACTGTATGGCAGTGCCCTAACTCGAAGACCATTTACGAGGTTCCATGAGAGAGGCTTGGTAAAACCTGATGAGATGGTATACTGGGTATCTGGTCTCATTTACAAAGGCAATAGGGCAGCTGCTGCTTAGACTAATGCAACACCTCTGTAAAATGAGCTGCATTTATTAAACCCCACAACAGTAACCAGAACAGCAGGCAAAGGTACTATCTTGATGAGGGAGACAATCTACAAGTGTCTTATTACAGGGATCCCCAACAACCAGGCCACAGTCCACTAGTGATCTGTGGCTCATTTTCTAGTGATCCACACATAAAAATCACCATCTTAATGGATTTTAGACTTTTACGATAGCCCAGGTGCTCTTTCCCTTGCTTGAGTGCCAGTGACTAACTCACAGGTCCGTCTGCTGCCAATTTAGCAAACACATTAAACTAAGATAAAATGAGCAAATATCTCTTCTTTGATAAAAGGGAAAATCCCGATGAGAGGCAGCAGCCACCACTAAGCCAACAATAAGAAAGCTGCATTTAAGAAAAAAATACCACAAGTTCTACTTAAATTATGGCTTTATCTCAACAAGTGATCACACACTACACATGCCCACTTTGTCAAATGAGGCTTTTCCTATCCACAAAAGACCCTCGAACTCGTAACTAATGGATCCATAACCCATTTGTGAACCAGCCAGGTGAATCGGTCCCATCCATGCGTGAGGAAGACCATCTGCTTGACATCGCAAATGACGGTGGCCTGAAAACTATATTTGAGACGACTTCAAATGTCATAACATCCATCCATCCATCTTCTACCGCTTATCCGGGGCCGGGTCGCGGGGGCAGCAGTCTAAGCAGAGAAGCCCAGACATTCCTCTCCCCAGACACTTCCTCCAGCTCTTCCGGGGGTATACCGAGGCGTTCCCAGGCCAGCTGAGAGACATAGTCCCTCCAGCATGTCCTAGGTCTTCCCCGAGGTCTCCTCCCGGTGGGACATGCCCGGAACACCTCCCTAGGGAGGCGTCCGGGAGGCATCCGAAACAGATGCCCGAGCCACCTCAGCTGGCTCCTCTCGATGTGAAGGAGCAGCGGCTCTACTTTGAGCTCCTCCCGAGTGACCAAGCTCCTCACCCTATCTCTAAGGGAGCGCCCCGCCACTCTGCGGAGAAAACTCATTTCAGCCGCCTGTATCCGGGATCTTGTTCTTTCGGTCATGACCCAAACTTCATGACCATAGGTGAGAGTAGGAACGTAGCTCGACCGGTAAATCGAGAGCTTTGCCTTACAGCTCAGCTCCTTCTTCACCACGACAGACCGGTACATCGACCGCATTACTGCAGAAGCTGCACCGATCCGTCTGTCAATCTCACGCTCCTTCCTTCCCTCACTCGTGAACAAGACCCCGAGATACTTAAACTCCTCCACTTGAGGCAGGAGCTCTCCACCAACCTAAAGGGGGCAAGCCACCCTTTTCCGACTGAGAACCATGGTCTCAGACTTGGAGGTGCTGATCCTCATCCCAGCCGCTTCACACTCGGCTGCAAACCGCCCCAGTGCACACTGGAGGTCCTGGCTTGATGGAGCCAACAGGACAACATCATCTGCAAAAAGCAGAGACGAAATCCTGTGGTCCCCAAACCAGACTCCCTCCGGCCCCTGGCTGCTCCTGTCCATAAAGATAATGAACAGGACCGGTAACAAAGTCAGCCCTGCCGGAGTCCAACATGCACCGGGAACAGGTCTGACTTACTGCCGGCAATGCGAACCAAGCTCCTGCTCCGTTCGTACAGGGACCGGACAGCCCTTAGCAAAGGGCCCCGGACCCCATACTCCCAGAGCACCCCCCTAGGGTGTCCTGGTGCCACGTGCACTGATGGACACCCTTATGCTTGAACATGGTGTTTGTTATGGACAAATTGTTGCTAGCACAGAAGTCCAATAACAGAACACCACTCGGGTTCAGATCAGGGGGGCCGTTCCTCCCAATCACGCCCCTCCAGGTGTCACTGTTGCTACCCACGTGAGCGCTGAAGTCCCCCAGTAGAACTACGGAGTCCCGATAGGAGCACTTTCCAGCTCCCTTCCCAGAGACTCCAAGAAGGCCGGGTACTCTGCACTGCCATTTGGCCCGTAAACACAAACAACAGTGAGAGACCTATCCCCGACCCGAAGGCGCAGGGAAGCAACCCTCTCGTTCACCGGGGTGAACTCCAACACATGGCGGCTGAGCCGGGGGGCAATGAGCAAACCCACACCAGCACGCCGCCTCTCACCGCAGGCAACTCCAGAGTAGTGGAGAGTCCAGCCTCTCTCGAGGAGTTGGGTTCCAGAGCCCAAGCTGTGCGTGGAGGTGAGCCCGACTATCTCTAGTCGGTATCTCTCAACCTCCCGCACAAGCTCAGGCTCCTTACCCGCCAGCGAGGTGACATTCCATGTCCCTAGAGCCAGATTCTGTGTCCGGGGATTGGGTCGTCGAGGCTCCCGCCTTCGACTGCCACCCAATCCACATTGCACCGGCCCCTTACGGTTCCTCCTGCAGGTGGTTGGCCCACGGGAGGCCGGTCCCACGTCGCTCTTTCGGGCTGAGCCTGGCCGGGCCCCGTGGGGAAAGACCCGGCCACCGGGCGCTTGCATATGAGCCCCAACCCCGGGCCTGGCTCCAGGGTGGGGCCCCGGTTGCGCCATACCGGGCGACGTAACTGTCCTTGATTTTAAAATATCCATAAAGGGTTCTGAACCGCACTTTGTCTGGCCCGTCACCTAGGACCTGTTTGCCTTGGGAGACCCTACCAGTGAGATTTTGAGGCCTGACAAATGAGGCAGAGGCTTACAAACAAAGAGCCTTTTTTGTTTGAAAACTTAAGGGCAAACATAGTGTTGATTTAGCTTCAACCCAGTTTGCTCTGGCCTAACATTATATGCTTTGTGGTTTGAGTGGTGACAGACATCACACACTTTTCCTGTGAGAGGCCAATCAGGTCCTGCTGATGCTGGACCCTTGCATTACATCTGCTGAATTTTCATGATGTGCTATTTGGCAATTTTCTCAAAAAGAGAAACTTAAAAACCATGCATCTTAATTTGTTATTTGTTTGGCCTGATAGAAAAATCACACAATATTCTTACTGACCATTTCATTTAAACTTTTGTGACAGGAAGTCATCCTAAGGGATTTCAGGCAACTCTACTTGATATCAGAGGATAGAGGAATGAAAATGTATTATCAATAAATGGTTGGAAATTTAAATGGCTAATGTTACAATTAAACGATTGCATCAAACACAGGGCTAGTAAAAGACACATGTTATCCATACTATTTTATTCTATTCCATTCTAGATTTTCCAATATCACTACTTGACATGTGCCTCACCTCTTCTCCAGGCAGGAAGTTGATGTGGCACAGAGGACAGTGGTTGAAGGCTTTGTCTGAGCTGGGGGCTGAAACATAGAAACACAACACCGTTAATCTGCTGCTTACAGATTTACCCAAAACCCCCTGTAGACTTCTAAAGGAAGGGTTTAAACGTTTACACAAAGTTCACATTAGTCAGAGGAACTGCTCCCCACACTTTACCTTATGCTCAACGTAAACAACAGTTCTGTGACGAGTAGCGCAAAATACTCACTGCTGTTAATAATTCATATGGCGGCTGACTGGTACAATATCTCAGCAACAGGTCTAATTAAAAACATCACCAAAGCAGTTGGAAATGCAGTGCAAACATGTTCAACGGTAACCCCTGGAAGCACTGGAGGAAGTGTCTGGGGAGTGGGAATTATGGGCGTCTCTGGTTAAACTGCTGCCCCTGTGACCCAGATAAAAACAAAAGAGAGGGAAAGAAAAACTAAAAAGCTAATGACTTTTCTGCTACACCATCTATAATATTTTTACTCTCCAGCACCTTTAGCACATCTGGCTGAGTAGCCATGTGTATAAAAACCTCCAGATGCTGTTTTGAAAGAGAGCACCTGAGACCTGTTTCCCTGTCTCCCTGATGACGGCTGCATCAAGTTCAAAGCTATGCTCTTGGCCTAAAAGACCACCACCAGTTCCGCACCCTCATATCTTCACTCGCTAATACTGTACAGACCTATTTTCATGCCAGATCCCTGCGCTCTGCAAATTAACGTCTGGTGGTACTATCCCAAAAAGGAAAATAAATCACTCTCACGTACATTCTGCTAAATGACTAAACGTAAACAAATGTGGGCACTTTTAAAACTTTAAAGGGCAACAATAGTGTGGATTTAGTCTCACACCTGTCTGCTAGGCCAGACATTAGATGCCCTGTGGTTTGAGTGGTGACAGACGTAAATGGGAGGGTCAAACACTGACAAAATTTTAAGCTCTGCTCTTCTGCAGCTTGTGCATCACTCCAAAATGTTCCTCAGCAGCACTTTGTCTAAAACAGGCTGTATCTTCTTTGCAGTGCTTGTCCACTGTAAATTCACAGTTATCTATTAGTTTCTGTGATGACCTGGCTCACTCTTTGCTAAACTTTTTTCCTTAAAGAACATTCTGTGTTGTTGAGAAGGGGAGTAAGAGAGCAATGGAGGGCGTAGAGGAAGCAGCAGAGCAGCAGCAAGACTCGGACGAGTGAATGTTGCTGTGATCAGCTGCACACACGACAAACATCGTTTTCTCTTGGGCTCAATAACACAGCCATCACTCAGACAGTGTTATTTGGCTGGGTCGTATATCAGTACTTTCAGCAGCAGCAGCACTTGTCTCCACTTGCACAAATGCCACTTCATTTTTTCACTCACATATGCAACCATTTTAGTGCAGTCTAGAGCCCTTTAATATCAGAACTACTAATTCAATTTAATTATCGGGACAATTAAAAATCTTAATTTTTCCGATTACTCCCACTATTGTACATACCTAGTAAAGAGCTAGGAAGACAGAAACCAAATGTTTTTAGTTTTAGCACAAGGTCAAAGATGCAGTGCTTTACTAAACTGTATTGTTAAATACCATTTGTCCACTGGTGTTCTTTCTTCATGTTGGGGAGTTAAACAGATAATACTCACGGTTACAGGCCGAACCCTGCAGGTGTGGGCTCAGGTCCTCAGTGGGCACAGCTTCAGTGCACTGTGGGCACTGGCTGAACTTGTACTTATTTTCACACTCTCCCAGCAGGTGCTCTGTTAGACTGGCTATCTCCACCACCTGAAAACAGGGGGCAGTGTGGTTAATGCTATAAGCACATGAAAAACGGCTAACTAACACCCGCAATTAGGCCTACACAGCCCTACAATAATGAAGGGAAGTTGGAACAAATACATTTGCGTTCCAACA
This sequence comes from Neodontobutis hainanensis, assembly GCA_024349245.1. NCBI lineage: Eukaryota > Metazoa > Chordata > Actinopteri > Gobiiformes > Odontobutidae > Neodontobutis > Neodontobutis hainanensis. Next base: position 54,910 of record JALDNG010000293.1, read on the forward strand.
TGCACCTACATGTCAGAAGATAGTCTGGTTGGTTTAAGCAGCAGGGGAGAGTGTGTAGGAACCGATGACTGTAAAAATATGGACATCTTCCGCCGATTGCTCCCCTATTTTTTTTTCTTCTTGTATTTATATAGCACTTTTCCACCTAGAAGGCACTCAAAGCGTTTTACCAGTGTTACAGCTGACACCACTGAAGGCAAGGTTGGTTAAGTGTCTTGCCCAAGGACACAATGACAGTATGAACTGTGGGGGAGAGCAGGATGTTATGATGTTTTTGGGATGTTTTGAGAACACCTCTCCGGTCGAAAGACTGTCGCTCTACCACTGAGCTACTGCCGCCCCTATACAACCTTGCCCCATTGTCCTTACCACGGGGCAAGAAAATGGTGGTTACATCCAGGCTTTTTGATTTTTTTAATGCATAGTAAAAACAATAGTTCTCAGCTTGCATAAACTGACATTTTACTCAAAAATTTCACCCAGAGTAGTCATGTAGTATAAACTTAGCTCTCGAGACCGGAGCCATCTTGCTGTAAAAAATATTTTTTCACTTTTGGAGCCTGCCCTCTGGTGGACAGCAGTAAATTGCTGTTTGGTGGCGCCCTTACTCGAGGACCTTTTAAGGGGTTCCATGAGAGAGACTTGGTATGAACAGGGACACAGTTAGGTGTTATGTTACATAAGTGGTTAGCTAGCCAGGAGGAAATTGGAACGGTGCTTAATACCTTGTTAAAACTGTACATTGCAATATGGATGTGGGAGTTTTCCCCGGTGTGGCGGAGATGGCCATATTCGACTTTGATGTAACAATGAACCAAATTCAGGCTTGGCTGCACTTAAGAGGAAGGAGCATAACAAAATGACACAGAGCAAATCAAACTTCGGCACTGGGCAAGATTTAAATTAAAGCCAGTTCCTGTTAATGGGCAAACTGGGGCTGAAGAGGACCAACAATGTTCCTTGAAAAAGACATTTATCCGTCACGCTTAAGTAATTCATCCCACCATGTCAAAACAACCCAAGTCTCTAATACCACGGGGCAAGTGGGATCAATGTGCACAGGATTGCTGGCCATGATTGTTCCTGCCAGCTAGACACAGGATCTCAAATGACCACCTTTCCAATCTCATTTTACAACCAGCACCTATCCGATCAGCTTGTCAAACCACTTAATGACCTACTTCACATTGAGTGTGCTGCCGTACAGCCTGTACCCTATTTGAGCTATGTGGAAGTGCCCATGAAGTTCCCCACAGAGTTTATGGGATCTGAAGTTATAGTGACCACACTTGCTCTGGTGGTTCTGGACATCAGCCCTTTGGCAGCACAGTGGCAAAGTGGTTAGCACGCCTGCCTCACAGCAAGAAGGTCCTGGGTTTGAATCCCATCCAGGACAGGGCCTTTCTGTGTGGAGTTTGCATGTTCTCCCTGTGTCTGCGTAGGTGTCCTCCGGGTACTCCGGTTTCCCCTACCACCAAAAACATGTACAACAGACCCCCCCAGAGATTTGTAATCTCAGTGGGACTATCCTGGTTAAATAAAGGTTAAATAAAAATAATTGGGATGAACACGTTTGAGCCATTGTATGACCAATACATCAAGAGTGACTATTCCGGGTTCCAGCCAGCTTTGCACGGCTATAGTGCAGTGTTGCGCTGCGACACCAACAAAGCCAAGACAGTTGTGCCGAATTGGTGAGATTGACTGGAAAATCTCCATTTACTGTTCCTGTTGGTCGCATTGTTGCTGTTAAGGGTTTTTCTGGTCTCAATTCTTTATCTGCTGTAAAGTAGGCACGCAACAAACATGTTTTTTTTCTTGCCGCGCGAACTATGTATTCAAAGTTGCTTGATTTCTGCTTGAAACATCTCAAAAATATCATTACATCCCGCTCTCCCCCCACAGTTCATACTGTCGTAGTTTCTTGGGTAAGACACTTAACCCACCTTGTCTCCAGTGGTGTCAGGTGTAACACTGGTAAAACGCTTTGAGTGCCTACTAGGTGGAAAAGTGCTATATAAATAAAAAATAAAATAAAAATAAAAGCTAAGAATTTTTTTTTTACAATGATGCCTCTTGTACATTTGTCTTATTATTTTTTGAAAGACGCCTGTGTGATTTCCAATCAAGAAAAAAAATGTACTGGTTGAATAAAAGTAATTTTAACTCAAAATAAGGCTTGACTGTACATACTCACCTCAGCAAAGTTGGATGCCCCTAGCCACAGATGGCTTGCAGCCCTTTCTACTTACTCGTTTAAACTCCACTATTGTGTTGGCCGGCAGAATCAGGTTGTCTGCAAGTGATTTAGCACCAGGTTCTCCACAAACATGTGGTGCAAGATGGGAGTCGGGCTACCTTCACCCGGCCGCGCCCCAGCCCCGTCACAATCAGCTCTACTCTTACTGACCCAGCCCGGCTATCATTGACCAACCAGAGATCTGCGCTGCTACGATATTGTTACGTTTAGGCTGGATTCTGAATTAGAGGCTGTTATGAGAATTTTCTATGTCCTTATATTTATCCAGAGAGACACAGAGACAGTTTATAATTTAACAAGCAATGGACAGTTTTTAATCCTTGCAAGGAGAAGCACGCAGACACACTGTACAATATACCAGTGGAAAGTTTGCTTAAAGATGTAAACATAACATGAGATTATATACAACACAGTGACAGCCTTGGTGAGAGGCGTTTACAATGGTCCAGGTGCAAGAGTCCCGTGACAAGCCATGTCTCAGTCTAGTTATGTCTACTTCATGCTTGGATTAGCACGAAGGGCATGACATGAATTTGACATGACCTGAAGAAAACTATAAGCCCCCAGTAACTCTAAAAACATTAAAGAGAGCGTGTTGCTTATCCTGGTGACGCAGAGGAGATTCCATTAGAAATTTTGGATGCCATCTGTGAGAACTCCTTGGACAAAGACTCCCTTGACTCCATTCCATCCAGTGTCACTCTTGCTGAATCTCGCTCCATGCATGTTAATGGCATTCCTGAAAGCTGTTCCTTCAAAGACCTGCATGGGCTTCCAGACCTCCCAGACATAGAGGCAACCCCAAACCCGGTGGTGAACACCAAAAGTAAGGGATGCCGTCAAGCTGGAGAAGGAGACCTACCGAGCCTGGTTGGCTCGTGGGACTCTTGGGGCAGCTGTTCTGGCAGGCCAAGCGGACTGCAGCTCAGGTGATTGTGGCAGCTAAAACTCGGGTCTGGGAGGAGTTTGGTGTTAGACCATTTTACAAAATTTGCTGTTGTCATTCCCACTCCTACAGGCAGTGTGACTCCTGATGCAAGAGTCATTAAAGGTTCAGGAGAGTCGTTAGTGACACGGTTCCATTCAGATGTTGTTGTTCTAGATTAAACCTGTTTTTATTTAAGTTTCAAAACACAGTTGTAAATACTAGGCAACATGAATCTAAGGGTCACCTCCTATGTTCAGAAAGGGCTTTTCCATTTGGACAAAAACACCTTCATTCACATCTCTCTCAAACCATCTGGCCACTCTTGCCAAAATATGGACACTGCTGTCCTCAAAGTAATGCCTTCTCTCTTTGTGGTAAAAAGGGGATGCATACTCAGGTCCACCAGAATTGGCTTTTCTGTGCCGATATAGCCTCTTGTGAAGCTGTTGTTTCATTTCTTCAACATAATTGTCACTGCACTCTTTGCTACACTGAACTGCTGAATACTGAAGTATTCCCTGATTTACAGTGGACTGGAATTTTGTGTTTGTAGAAAAGTTGTTTAGATACGTTTTTCAGATAAACCAGACACATAAACACACCCTTCCCTTTTGTTCCTGGTTTGTCCTCTTCTGTTCCGATGATCACCCTGTCTACCTGCAGATTTAGCTTTTGGTCTCCCAGAAAATGTTTATGACACACACTCAGTATGTCAAACTCTGTGATCATGTCTTGAGGAATGTTACCAGCTAGCATCCAAAAATGCATTTAAGTCTGGGATCGGCGGGGAAAGTTGAATATCGGACATAGACATAGGACGGTATTAGAGTTTTGTGTCACAATTATCCTGGCCACAAAAATTGCAATTAACAATATGATCACAATAATTATGAAATCCTTTCCAAATGTCACTAAAACATACTGGAATCACTTTACATTACTTTTTTTGGTTAAACTACCATTTTAATCCAGTTTGTTAAACGTTAAAATAACATTAATTAAGCATTTTAAATCACTTGCAACCAGGCAACTAGCCAACAGTAGCTCCTTGTCCAAAAATGTTGATTTTTAATAAAAAAAAATTAAAAAAGGAGAATATTAATATGTTAAAATCTAAAACTATTGTAAATTCAGCCCATTAAATTCTTTAAAAAAAAATCACTTTAACAATAAATAGTCTGTTCTACTTCAGCCTCATTCATTCAGAGAAAGCTTTTTAAAATTTTTAGTTCAGAAAATTATAAAAACAACATACCCTGTGGTTGGGCCTCCCAGACCCCCTCGCCAAAGGGGGTCCAAATATATATATTTTTTTCCCCGGGCCCCACATTCCTTGTTCCGGCCTTGCTGCAGACGCTCATGTTCAGCGTAGCTGTCAGACAGCACCGCTTCCTTATCCAACCAGCCTCAAGGCAAATAAAGCTGCTTTGCTAACTTTTCTTCAACAAACTATTACAGTCTACAGCTCTGTTCTCTGCTGGACACAGACTGAAGTTTAATTTTTGCAAAGCCTTCGCTCTTTTGTTGTGTATTAACAGAGCAGGCCACAGCCAAAGAGCAAAAAAGAGAAAGCAAAAAACTAGCCGAACATCACCAGTCTGACCATAGTCTTAAGGCCTAACCATCCCAGTCTGGACAAACTTCAGCTATATCAGTAGGTACTTGATAAAAAGAAAACTAAGGACTGCCCCGAGCAAAGCGGACAGCCATTAATGTGGAACCAGCTGATGAAGATCTTAAAAACAGGATTATTATTTGTACTTCTAGCGGTTCTATAACCCCTGAATTAGTTGACAATCTTAAACCACAATGTTTGGGTCACAATAGACATCCACCAGACCGCCTTTCGTACTCTATTTTAGCAAATCCCTTAATCTCTGTAGTACAGATGCTATTTCATAGCCTTTCTGATGTGTATACTGAAGCGTTTCAAAGAGCCACTAAAATATGAGCATTTTAGTTTTCCCCTTGCAGCCCTGGACCTGCCTGTGCGGTAGTAACACCCTCTTTATATATGCGAGATTGCGTGAGCACGCGTTTCAATATAAGGGAATAGCATGCACCTTTTGTTAGATGTGTGGGATGGCAGACAGGAGAGGCAGTAAGGTGTTGCTCAATTAAATTGCTTATTTTACCGGTTAAATGTTTAGTTTTAAGTGTTGTGCTCTGTTACATGCAAGGGAGATTTGTCTCTGCCTCCCTCCTTCTGTCTTTCCTCCTCCCCTATCTGCTCTCAGGTGCTGTGAGTGGAACCTGTTGGCCCCACCCTGATTTGATAACTCACGACCTGCAGCAGCCAATCAGTGCCTGGCTCAAGATTTAAGATTTGTTTGGGTGTTTTATTTTTTTATATGTGTTTGGATACCAATAAAAGCCAAACACCAAAGCCCTATGACACTGACTCTGATTGTTTTTTACTAAATTTGTCTTCATTTATTAAAAGGACATAACAATTGGGGGCTCGTCCGGGATAATTTTTCCCACAAGACAATCATTGAGTCAGTTGTGTCATTTTGTAGAGAGAGTGTGAGAGAAGAAAATGGCGTTTGTTTTGCAAGATTTTATTAACAGTCCGTGTGTTGAAAACCTACAGAAGTGTCGTAAGAATGGCTTGTTTTGTATTGCAGCACACTATAACATTTCTGTTCAAAAACAATATGCTAAACGAGAGATTAAAAATAAGATCCTAGAGAAATTGATCTAACTAAAAGTTCTTGCTCCTGTTGAGCATGGCCCTACAGACACAACTAGTGAGTCTTCTGATGAGGGTTCAGTTCAACTAGAAGCTGATGCTAAGACAGAGGTAGTTAGTATAACCACTCCTATAGAGACTCGAGAGGAAAGGGAGGCTCCTCCTGCAACTTTGCCTCGTTTTGAGCCTTTCTCCCCAGGAGCACATGGAGTTGGAGCTAGCACTGAGGCAAAGCTGAAGCTTCGTCTTGCTCATCTCCAGCTGGAGGTAGAAGAAAGAGAAAAGGTGCGTAAAGTTGAATATGACTTCCAATTACAAATTAGGAAACTAGAGATCCAGGCTAACAAGGAAATACGGTTAAGAAACTTAACATGGACAAAACTGAGATTATTTTCACTGGACCTTCATCACTCACTAATAAAATTTCTACTAACATCACCTGTGCGATTGCCGGCTCTTTCATCAAACCATCTAGTACTGTTAAAAATATTGGTGTAATTTTTGATTCCTCTAGATCTTTCCACTCTCACATTAATTCCATCACTAAATTGGCATTCTTTCATCTACGTCGCATTGCTCAGCTCCGTCCCCTTTATCAGCATCTCAGATGCACTTTTCATTGGCCTACCAGCTAGCTCCATTTCCAAATTACAATACATTCAAAACTCTACTGCTAGACTGCTCACACACACCAAGCGTTCTGCACATCTTTCCCCAATTCTACATGATCTTCACTGGCTTCCCGTGGTTCACCGTATTAAATACAAAATTCTCCTACTCGCTTTTAAGTCTCTGCACGACCTTGCTCCCCCCTACCTCTGTAACCTGCTTCTCTCCTACACCCCTACATGCTCTTTACGATCTGCTGATTCCAGCCTTCTCGTTGTCCCTCGGCATTGCCTTGCTTCAATGGGGGGCAGATCATTTAGTGTTATTGCGCCCAAAATGTGGATCTCTCTTCCCCCATCGCTCCGTTTTGTTAACACTATCTCTGAATTCAAATCCATGCTCAAAACACACCTATTTTCTGAATGTTACAGTTCTTAGTGGGTTTTTTCTTTTCCACTTACTGTATTTGCACTCTCATTTGCCTATTGTTGTTCTGTCTGCTCTCTTTGTCAATTGTCCTTATTGTTGTTGGTTTATTGTAAAGCGTCCTTGAGCTCTGGAAAGGCGCTATATAAATAAAACTTATTATTATTATTAAGAGAACTTGAAATCGAAGCCATGAGAGTCCTACCTCAAAGGGACACAGTACGGAAGTCTGAAAACTCTCCTCAATTTTGGTATACAAGGTTTTGAGGTCAGTAAAAACATTGCATTAGTGGCAATTTTTTGTGAGACAGAGGTTGATTCTTATTTTGGTGCATTTGAAAGAATTGCTACTTCTCTTAACTGGCCTAAAGAGATGTGGCCTATACTCCTTCAGTGAAAAGGCTAAGGCCCAAGAGGTGGTGTCTTCTCTTTCACTTAAAGATAGTCTGGACTATGAGGTACTAAAATAATCTATTCTGCTTGTCAACTTGTCCCAGAGGCCTATAGACAGAAATTTAGAAATCACAAGAAGACTAGTGGCCAAACATTTATGGAGTTTGCGAGAGAAAAGGGGCTTCTCTTTGATAAATGGTGTGCTGCTAATGATGTGAAGAACAATTTTGAATCTCTGAGGCAATTTATACTGCTAGAAGACTTCAGAAATGCACTACCAGAGAAACTGGTAATCTTTTTGAATGAACAAAAGATGTCTTCTTTGTCTAAAGCAGCTGTCTTGGCCGATGAGTTTGTGTTATCTCACAAAAATGACTGTGTGTCTTCGTCACGAGCAGACCGAGTCGCACACCCCGTGAGCTCCAGTCCTGATCGGATAATGTTTGAACAAAGGTCACCAAAATCCCCTTCACGTTAGCATCGTGAGTGCTACTATTGTCACAAGAAAGGGCATATAATTGCAGATTGTCTTACTTTAAAATGCAAACAGTCACAACCAAAAGGTGTTGGGTTGGTAAATAAGATGGCATGTCCAACATTGTAGGTTTCATACAGTCCCTGCCTGAGCCTGATTGTTGTTTTAAACCCTTCATTTCAAACGGATTTGTCTCAACTACAGGAGACTCAAAACATCAATATCCCATAACCATTTTGCGTGATACTGGTGGATCACAGTCCATTATCAGAGCAGGCATACTTCCACTGTCAGATGATTCTTCGTGTTCGTCTAGTGTCATTGTTCAGGGAGTAGGGATGAGATTCATACCCGCCCCTCTGCATAAGGTTAATTTACAGTCTGACTTGGTTAAAGGTTTCTTTAAGATGGCTGTCCTTCCTGCTCTGCCGATCAAAGGTATTGACTTAATTCTTGGTAATAATCTTGCTGGAGGTAAAGTCTCACCAGTTCCAGAAGTAGTGGAAAACCCAATGTGGAAGAGTCCAATCCAGAGTAGGAAAATTCTGAAATTTTTCCAGCTTAGTCACAAACTTTAATTCCAAAGTCTTTACACATGCTATTAAAAGTTTGGGAATTACTCATGTGACTTCCACTCCTTACCATCCTGAAAGCCAAGGGGCTCTAGAACGGTTTCATCAAACCATGAAATCTATGTTACAAAAACACTGTTTTGAGTCACAGAAAGATTCGGATGACAGTGCTCCCCTTGTATTGTTTGCTGCTCGTGAAGCTGTTCAGGAGTCATTAGGATTTAGCCCTGCTCAGCTAGTGTTTGGACATGAGGTCAGAGGTCCTCTGAAAATTCTTAAGGAGCAGCTGGTTACTCCTGAGAAATCTGTCAAAAGCAGCTCTGAGTATGTTGCCAATCTCCGAGAGCGTCTAAAAGTGGCTTGTTCTTTGGCTAAAGAGAAGTTGACATCATTTCAAGAAAAAATTAAGCAGCACTTTGACAAAAAAGCAGTCGTGCATTCATTCCAGCCAGGTGACAAAGTTCTTGTTCTCAAGCCTATACCTGGTTCCTCACTGTCTTCTAAATTTTCTGGTCCTTATGTTATAGAAAGGAAAGTGAGTGAGAAATTATGTCATTCACACACCTGACCAACGGCGGCGTTCTAGAGTCTGTCATGTCAATATGCTGAAGCTCTACTGTACCAGAAGAGACCAGCCCAACCCAGCCAGCAGCTCGGAGGGGCCAGCCACCTCACCTATCGCCTCCTTCACCACAGTGAGCTCCACGGATGATGATGGTTTAGTCATGCGGAATGCTACACCTCAGGGGGCAAGATTAGGAAACAGTGAGATATTGTCAGATTTGTTCTCTTTCTTATCGCACCTTGTTGATGAACATTGGGCTGACATCACAAAACTCATCATGGCTTTCCCTACTCTGTTCATTGACATTCCCTCACAAACTTCTGTACTCTACCATGACATTGTTCTGACTAACCCTTCACCCCTCAAGCAACATGCTTATCGGGTTAACCGTACAAAGAGGGAGCTGATGAAGAAAGAAGTTGACTACTTGATGCAACATGGATTGGCTGTTCCCAGTTCTAGTCCTTGGAGTTTTCCTCTTCTTCTTGAGACCAAGGCCCAGATATTGTACAGACTTTCGCAAAGTCAACACAGTGACGGTTCCCGATGCACAACCCTTTGATTGACGACTGCATTGATGAAGTTGGTCCTGCAACTTATGTGAGTAAACTTGACATGTTAAACGGATACTGGCAAGTTCCACTTACCCCACATGCTTCTGAAATTTCAGCATTTGTGACTCAAGACCGTTTCTTACAATACACTGTCATGCCATTTGGCTTATGTAATGCTCCAGCTACTTTTCAGAGATTAGTAAATAAAGTGTTGGGGGAAGTAAGCAACTGTAGAGCATATCTCGATGATATTGTAATTTATTCTAATGACTGGACTAATCACCTTGATACACTGACAGAGGTTTTCAAGAGACTATCTGCTGCTTCTCTAACGTTAAATCTTGCCAAATGTGAATTTGGAAAAGGCACTGTGCGCTATCTTGGTCAGCAGGTTGGTGGGGGCAAAGTGTGCCCAGCAGAAGCAAAAATTCAGTCCATCACTGCTTTTCCTACTCCCACCATCAGAAGAGAGCTGCGATGCTTCCTTGGAATGGCTGGATACTATCGCCGGTTTTGTAAAAACTTCTCCTCCGTTGCAGCTCCGATGACGTTTTTAACCAGCCCTTCAAAACCATTTATTTGGTCTGAGGAAAGTCAAAAATCATTTGAGAGTCTTAAAACTCTCCTGTTCTGTCCGCTCCAAATTTTCAGAAGCCTTTCAAACTGGAAGTGGATGCTAGTGCTATGGGAGCCGGAGCCGTTCTTCTCAAAGAAGATGACCAAGGCATTGATCATTCTGTGAGTTACTTCTCTCGCAAATTTGATAAACACTAACTCCGGTATTCAACTATCGAGAAGGAAACTCTTGCACTCTTGTTGGCTGTCCAACATTTTGAAGTCTACCTTGGTTCGAGTGCTAAGCCTATTACAGTCTATACTGATCACAATCCTCTAGTCTTCGTCTACAGGATGTATAATCACAACCAGCGGCTTATGCGTTGGTCCCTAATTCTTCAAAACTATAACTTCCAAATCAGACACAAAAAAGGATCAGAAAACATTGTTGCAGACACCCTGTCCAGGGTCCCATAGTTATTGGTGTGTGTATGTATTACGTTAAGTGTTCAAACTATGTTTGAATCTGTAAAGGTGGGGGTGTTACATGCAAGGGGGATTTGTCTCTGCCTCCCTCCTTCTGTCTTTCCTCCTCCCCTAGCTGCTCTCAGGTGCTGTGAGTGGAACATGTTGGCCCCACCCTGATTGGATAACTCACGACCTGCAGCAGCCAATCAGTGCCTGGCTCAAGATTTAAAAAGGAGGCACCATGAGCTGCATGCTCTCTCTCTCACACATTGTGTGAATGTTTTTCTGTATGTGGAAATGCCTGGTTGGGATGTTGGCAGGTGAGTGGGTACCCTATACATTAGCACAACACGTAGTGAATTTCTGTTTAGTCCCACTAGGTTTAATGTTTGGTGCCACCCTTGTATGTTTTGTGTAAAGACCTTTTTTTTTTCTTGGAGTAGTTATTCAGTTTAGGCTCCGTTTTGTTATATTTGGTTCTTTGATTTGGCCCAACTGTTCAGCCTTCCTCCCTCCACTTTGTTTGGGTGTTTTATTTTTGTATGTGTTTGGATACCAATAAAAGCCAAACACCAAAGCCCTATGACCCTGACTCTGATTGTCTTTTACTAAATTTGTCTTCATTTATTGAAGACATAACACTTAACTTGTAGATGCTTTCACCTACAGTAACTGCACTGACTGTGACAGAAATTGGTAAGTTTCTTTTGTTGCTAATGCTAACTGGCACTAGTCGCCACTAATGCTAATTGGCGCTAGCTTTATCCACTACTAATTTTATGAGTTCTTTTTAAGTGTTGCCTCCACCTTTTTACAATTGTCCAACTGTTCTAAATGTATTTAATGTAAGGACTTTGTCACATGTATAGAGTTAATTTTATGCCAGTAATGGCTGTTTTTTATTGACCATTTCTAAAAGCTGTTCATTTATTTTGAATGACCATGTTTCGCTGAATATGTACTAGCTTCTATTTAAAACACTGAATAGCACTTTAATGACCTTTTGATTCATAGCTGCTGGTCAAACCAAAATGTTAAACTCTCAAATCTGAAAATTTAAGTGGTAAAAGTGAAGTTTTAGCTTTCTTAAGAGAATATATACATGTACACCATTATTAGGCAACTTATTAGTTTGCAGAATTATTATGCAACTAAATGAAAAACAAAGATTTTCCCATCTTACTTGTTTATTTTCACATGGTTAAGTGAGAATGAAAAACAAACTCAAAATTTACAAATAAATATTTCTGAAATTTCAATTAAATAAATAAATGAATAAATAAAACTCAGTGACCAATAAAGCCACCCTTCTTTTCGATAACAGTCAAAAGCCTTACATTTACAGAGTCAGTCAGTTTCTTGATCTGGTCACAATCAACTTTTTGTGCAGCTGCAACCACAGCCTCCCAGACACTGTTCAGAGAGGTGTACTCTTTACCTTCACTGGAAATGTCCTGCTTAAGGGCCCAAAAGTTCTCAATAGGGTTTAAGTCAGGTGAAGAAGGGGGTCAATGTTTTTCATCTAATGGCCCTTACTGGCCAGCCACGCAGTGGAGAACATTGATGCTTATAATGGAGCGTTGTCTTGCATAAAAATCAAAGTTTTCTTGAAAGATGAAGATTTTTCCTGAACCACAGCTTGAAAAGTCATCTTCCTAAGATGATGAAGAATCTGCCTAATAATTATACACACCGTGATATAGGGTGTTGATCTCCTTAGGCCACACCCTCCATCGTTACACAAATACCCATCACCTAATATGCATTAAATCCAATAAGGATTTATGTTTATACAGCTTGGAGTTTGAAATTATGGATAAAATGGTAATATGGTTAGAATAATCACTTGCCTAATAATTGTGCACGCAGTGTATGTGCAATTATATAAGGTTTTATTTCTGGACCTGGGATCTCAAAGGTCCAGAAATAAGATTCCAGGTCACAGGTTTCATTTGTCAGACTTTTGACTGGTTAATGACTTTTGATGCTGCTGCCTACTTTGTGGTAGGCTTTACAGCTGGAAAAAAAAACTTTACACTCTCTTACGCACCAACACAATCACATTGGACTGCTGTTGATTCCTTTTTCTGCTGCTACAGCTTGGACTCTTAATTGTGCTTTTTCAAGAACCGTTTATACAAACATTCCCAATACCTGGAACTCTGCTGCTCTTGTCAAGTGCACTCAATTATTGTAAATATAAAATATTAAATTACAACTGGTACACTGTATTTTTTTTTTTAAACTGTATCTTAATTTGTAAAACACAATGCCTGTTACACTTCCTTTATGGATATGTATCGTCAGTACCTGTTTACATTCATCACAGCGCCGCAGCATGGGGCAGTGTTTCCAGTAATGAAGGTCCAGACCATCTTCAGTGAAGGCCTCGTCCCTCTTCCCACAGAAAATACAAAGACTGCAGCACAGACCACAAAGATCATAGCACAGGTGTAAACACTTTTCAGTAGAACCTTTCATATTTAAAACCTTTGAAGATGTGAGCCACTTACTTGTCTAAATAGTTGCCAACTGACGGATGGACCTTAAAAAAATGTGTTGTATTGCCCTGTGAAGCTTTTGAGGCAGCTGGGAATATGGAAAGTAAAGACATGCATTATGAAAAAAGGTTCATAATGTTTGAGCAAATTTCTAAATGGTTAGACAAAAAAAAACAAAAAAAATAACAGAGGTTGCACTTGTGTGACCAGCCATTTGAGGGAAAAAGGCTAAATCGATTATCGGTTAAAATAATAGCTCCTGTCCCTAACCACTGCTCTTTTACCTTTCCGTGCTACGTCATGAGGACAACATGAAGACGTTAGGAGGTTCCTTGTTAATAAAAGAAAGGAGCTTCAGTTGTGTTTTCACAATGTGACTCTACTAACCTCTCAGTGGAAACATGAGGGGAACATATTCCAATATTCCATATTCCATGGACTACAACAATATCAGCATTTAACAAGGAAACAGAACAATTTCGAGAAATTATTTGAGCAACTCCACACCAGTAATGGTTGTCCGATTTCAATCAAGAGCTCTATACAACACTAAAGACCACCATTAAATGTTTTACAACACAAAGTGTGTGCATGTATAGCCTATTCATTACAAAAAAGACTAACACAACAGCTGTAATTCACCCAAAGTCCTGGTCTGGCCAAATAATCTACCAAAGCCACGTCCTTGACATTTAATAATTACCGTTATGAAACATAGTGAATGCCAATGTGGATTTCTGCAAATGAGCCACGTAGCTTACATTTACCACAAATGTAAATAAATGTGTGCAAAGCGGCATTTTACTGTAGAGAACATCAACAGTGAACAATAAGTCAGGTATAAGGTGCTGAAGCTCTAATGGCTTCTTTTTAAAAAGTGTGGCTTATGCAGATATTTATAAAAGAGCGTAGGCTAATGGTTGATGCAGAGTCACTACAAACTCATCCCAAAGTTGTCACATAGAGATTGGCTTCAGTCAGACGTTTTTGGAAAAATATTGGTGTTTGTGCAATGAATTGTGGGCTACCATTAAGACACACTAATTACTAATAGTGCATTATATAGTGAATATGCCCTTTTGTAGTGCTTTCCTAATGTCTTATATATATTTTTATTTTTTTATTGAAAAAGATATGGGTAGTACAAGCAGGTACACAAAAATAAATCTGCCAAATACAATACAATAATGCCAGGGGGATTACAAAAAAAAAAAAATGACAAGTAATGACAAAAAGTAATACAAAACACAAGGAATAAAAATAAAAAGATTTGGATACAGCTTAACAAATACTATATCTTAAACTATATAGATCACTAAGTGATTAATAAATATTCTGCAGTCGAACATTAAGAAACTAAGAAAAAAAGTGAGGCGTACCAGTGCAACCAGTGCAAAAAGTTACTCTAGAGCCCTGTAATTTAATTAATTTTGCCTAATGTATGGCAACTCAAATATCTCCCCTTTAGAAATTATATCTGGTTCTATTTGACGGCTTTGCCATAATTTATTTTATTTTATTTTTTCTGAAATTAATTTTTAAATTTAGAATCACAAACTTTAAACTTCAACACTGCACAGAACACAGATAGAGCCCAGAACATTATGACGAAGCTTTTTATATTTGAAGAAATAAAACTCTGACAAGGACAGGCCAAGCCTCTCTCATGTAACCACTTAAAGGGACTCGATCGCCACCATATAGCAATATATCACCCTCCACCAGAGGGCAGGCTCCAAAAGCAAAAAAATAATATATAAAGAGAAATCCACCTTTACAAGTGTAAAAATCATGTTTGTAGCCTTGTACAAAAGATACATAACAACTCTGTGGAAGATGAATTTTTTATTAATACGTCTGTTTATGCTATCTGAAAACTATTTTAACAGCAGAAAAGCCTGGATGTAGCCGTCTTTTTTTAGCCCTGTGGTGAGGCCAATATCAGTGATTGGGAGAGCAATGAGCACACAACATCCATGTTTATTTACAATCTATGGGACAGGCACATGCTCAGTTTTTTGTAGTTGATCTTTTTAAAAACACCCACAGTTTACCATTTTGTCTTCTCTTTTAGTAGATTTTGGCATTTCTGTGTGACATCATATTTAAGTATTGTTGATAATGAAGAATATTTATGAAGCAGAGGTTGTATCACAAGTTGATATATGCTATAAGTTTAAACTGACCAAATTATATTCAGTATAATGTGTTTTGCTTCAAAGACATTTGTGCATATGTGTTCATACTTGCTCCAGCAGTCTTCTGGGCTTCTTTCTCCACTTTGGGTGCTTCTTTTTTGGACATTTGTGCTTTAGTGCCTTCATCTACAATGCCCTTCAAAACAGAAGCAACAAAAGACTTTACAGAGCGGACATGTCATTCGATTAATACACAATTAGTCATCCTGTAACAGCTACAAGCATGAGATCGACCAAGTGGAGCCTAATAAGACATTTGAGTAAAGGACATTATGAGAGGTAATATCATGACAGCTAGATAGCCCTTGTACTCGCTGTCATTTCCTTTAAAGCAGCTAGCTTCTCCTGCGGAGACTGGATCTGTACCTGCTCCCTGTGTCCGTCCTGCTGCCCCCCTTCTACAAAACACGCAATCAGCAGAGACATCCAAGATATAACATCACTTTGGCCTTTTAGCCCCATTTTGGTTGATCTCATTTTAGGTTTTATTTGAAAAGACATCTCAAGGTACTTTTTTCCCCCAAAAGGTGACAATTTGTCACTGAGCCCAAACCAGAATTCTTACTTGAGTCTCAAACAAAGTGGCATCAATCTTGGCGAAGCCATCAAATAGGGTTTTGTAGAGGAAGTTCTTCCGAGCTGTGGCATTGTTGGGTGGAAGGTAGTCGAGTACTGCAGCCCTGTGCTGCTTGTACATGGACAAAATGATGTGCACTGCCAGCTCCCGGACTGCTGATGCACTGTGCTCCAAAGCTCTGGTGCAGAACTGACAGAGGACGCAAAGGTCATTAAATGGATCTCATTTTAGATTAGATTTAATTCCTTAGCATATCATGTACATTCGGTCAAAGAAGAGATGCTTGTACCAGATTATATCTTAACAGCTGATTATCAACTGTATTACTATATTATACATGTTTTTATTGGTGTGGGAAATTGGAGCATCCGGAGGAAACCTACGCAGACACGGCAAGAACACTCAAACTTTACACAGAAAGGATGGATGAGAATTGAACCCAGGACCTTCTTGGTGACAGACAATGACGGACAACCATTCACTCTCGCATTCATTCACTAGGGACACTTTAGAGTTGCCAATTAACCTATACATGCATATCTCTTTGGGCGGTGGGAGGAAGCCGGAGTACCCGGAGAGATCCCATGGTAACCCGTGGAGGACATGCAGACTCCTCACAGAAAGACTGAAATTGGATGGGAATGTTTTGAGTCAACCGGATTTTGAACTCACAACCTTCTTGCTGCGAGGCAGGAGTGCTAACCACTGATAGTAGCAACTCACTTGAGTCTTAACGACTCTCCTAGCAGGAGTCAGACTTGGACTTGAATCATATTGACACTACTCAGACCCTATTTTTAGATGACTAAATGTGACTTTCAGGGGACTCAACCTGAAAATATTTGTCTCTCGGAATTAGAGCCAAAACGTCTTCACCTTGAAAACTGAGTCCAGATGCCTTTGCTTTAACATTTATTTGAGCAAAGTATTTGGTAAACTTTTTGTTTCAACAGAAGTAAAACAATACAAGTGAATATAATAAATGTAATAATGGTTGTAATACATTAGTACAATACAATTTCAATGTTGGTAAGAACAGATCTGTGCTTTAATGATTCACTGATGTTTAGTTGTTGTTTGAACAGAGTATGATGAAGTCCAACAAGCCCCTGGTAATCTCTGAGAACAGAGTGAACACAATAGGGATCATTGTGATGGATAGAGTTAACATCCCCTTGTAAACTTCACAAAGGCCTCTCATCCCTTGATCTACAGGATCAGGCCCAGGTAGCTATTATTGTAGTCTGTTGACCCCCTCTTATTTTAGTTACAGGAAATTCAACACCCCTTTTCCCCTTTGCATGCCGTCTCGGATGTTGCCCGGGTAACAGGCGAGCAAAAGAGAAAAATGTTTAACTACACTTGAGTTAACATTGTCCATTTCCCAATCACCTACAGAAGGTGTCTATACAGGCGACTCATTTGAAGAAATAGGAGAGAACTGGTTGGCCTGATTTGCATTTAGCTATTTTACAAGCAGAAAACAAACTCCAAGGACCTTATTTAAAACTTCAAACCCAATACTTAAAATTAAAAAAATAAAACAGGACAAAATCCTGGACAAAACATGAATAAACTCATTAAATTTATTAAACATTAATCCAGTACTAAACCAGTCAACAGTCAGACCTAACCTCAGATCTTGAGTGGGGAGAAGGTTTCATAAATGTCTTTAGAAGACATTCTAAAATTCAGTACATGTTTCTTTTTACGTCAAAAGTTTGGAGTTGGCTTGACACATGTGCCCAGTGGTATGAGATTAGTGACTGGGACATGTTTGTGCAAACAAACCAGGACATATGGAATAAAGTCAGTGCTGAGTGATGGTAATTACAACATTCATATGGTGTAAGATCACTTTCAAAAAGATGTATGCACAACTTTAAGCAGTCGTATTAGTATTTTAAACATTTGAGCGTAAATTAACTTGACTGTAAACAGCTTTAGTACAGCTTTCTACGACTACAAATTCTTCACTATGAACACAAATTCAACTTTAAAGGCCTGTTCACACCGGGACGAATTTCGCCGACATTATTCGGCGACGTTTAACGCCTCGCGACTAAACAACGGGCGCCAATGTGAGCGTTCACACCGAAGCGAAAAACGCCACGCGTAAAAGCGTCAGTTTTTTAAGAACGTCTCGGGTTCGTTTTTTTTGGTTTAACGCGCAGCGTCAAAAACTATACGACCAATGAGATTGGCGCTTTTGTTCACGTGTCTGGAGCTCCTGAAGTTACAGTTAAACACAACTTGGGGGTGCTCAAACACAAAATGGTCTTGCAGAGCACACATACGCAACGGCGAAGAAGATACACGCCAAGTAGCGTCTGCACTTCCGGGAAGAAATAAGACGACGAAAGACCTCTGACGTACAGTCTTCGGTGAAATTAAAAATTCATCAACTGTTGCATGATGCTGAGTTTGGCCAGGCCTCTTTTTTTCCACAGCCGTACCATCAGGTCACACCGCAGACCCCAACAAACTATGGACGATCTCCAACTCCTTGGCAACCCTTATAGATGTTTGATTTATACATTTTATTTCTGTTTTTAGTGCGTTTTTTTTTTTTTACATTTATGCACTAATTTGCACTATTGTATACTTGCACTACAGTCGTGACTTAATAACACTGCCTTTTGTGACTCCCTTTTTTACTTTGATTGTTTTAGCAAGTTGTATACTATTTAAAGTTAAATTTCTCCAAAAAAAAAATGTGCATAAATGATTTTAAAGTAATGTCTGTGGAGGTTCTCAGTCATCCAGGGCATCTTGAAGAGTACCAGTTGAACTCAAAATTGACAAAGTCTCTTGGAATAGAGACGAAACGTCTTCACCTTGAAAACGAAGTCCAGATGCTTTTACGCAAACCTTTCTTCTTCATTTTAAAGTAATGTAACATATTTTGGTATTTTGCATACATTTGCACTTAGGTATTCTTGAAATAGCTATGTGCCTAATTATGGAGTCATCACATTTATAGGCAACAGTTAACATTCTACAGGAACATGACCATTTTACGCACAGCATTGTGCAGGGAATGACATTTTTTAAAAAAAAGCTAGCAAATATGTTTATTAAAAATACACATTTACCCAAATACAACGTAAATTTAGCTGTTTGGGACAAACCAAATACTTTACGTTTTGCAAAAAAGCTAGGCTTTAGCATAGAACATGTTATATCATATATGAAATTTGATGTGTTGAGTGCTGCCATATTGAAACAGATGCAATAGATCAGATAGTGTAATCAAGTTCACTGATATATATATATATATATATATATATATATATATATATATATATATATACACACATATAGTAAATTTTCGAACTCACTGACGGACATTCTAAAATACCACCAAAAACGCTCATGATACATTTTCAGCTCTTGCACCAGTCGATAAAACTCCCCATGTTCTTCTCTTCTCATAACTATGGGATGTATCCAATATCGGCGTCTTTTACGACGTCTTTCCTCATTCAACAGAACAATAATTTCTTCATCGCTGGAACTGGAGCTGGAGCTACTGGTGCTTGAAATATTCATGTTTTGTTTGTATGATTTTTAGACAAGCAAATACTTGCTCTCTTCTTCGGAGTGAAAAGCGAGGGTCAGAAGTGTAAAGTTGCGCAGCGCCACCTTGTGTACCGGGATATTTCTGCTTTACATTAAGGGCCCCCTAATGTCAGGAAATGAAGTTGCATGTTCACTCGACTCATCGTCAGCGCAAATTGCTTGGGTGTGAACACAGAAAACGTGTTGAAAAACGCTGACGAATAACGCTGGCGAATATTCGTCCCGGTGTGTATGGGCCTTAAGGGTACGAGTAAAAAAAACAGTTGAATTGACGTAACTGTCGTCCCAGGGCAAGTAATCAAACCTTGATTCCATCTAACGCGAATGCGTCAAAGATGAAAGATGGCTAACAACAGACCTGAGGCTGCTAGCCTAGGAGCATCAAAGGTAAAATAAATAACGTGTTTATTCAACATTTTTATATATACGATTTTACTACATTTTACTATTTTATAATGATATACATTTCTGCAACTCATAGACGTTATTGCTTTTGCTAGTGCTAGGCGACAGAAGCGTTGATGAAGTGCTCCGTGTTAAAATAAGTTTATAGTCAGCAATGTTAGAACTTGACCTGTTTCGCAGATTGACTCTGCATGAAATGCAATAAACTTAACTGCTATCATGTTTAGCAATGTCAATCAGAGCAGTAATGACAACTGAGCAAGACAAGTAATGTTAATTGCTTTGGATTGCAAAATAAAGATAATGTTAACTTAGCTATGCCTATTTCTTTCCAAACATACTTCAGTTGTAATGTCTTGAATGTTTAGCCTAACGTTACATAGTGTTGAATTGGTACGGCTAAGTTAACAGTACCATGCATTGCATCTAATATGTATTTTGGCATTTACAGGGTCCACTGGCTACGCAGTTACTGCAGCGTCTGGAATCAAGGATCTTTGACACGTTGTCAACCATACTTTAATTTGGACTACTTCCAGTATGTTGTAAATCAGGAAGCCTTTATTCTGACATCTGCATCCCAGCTGAAATTGTAAACTTTGAGTGACTGGAGCCTATCCCAGCAGCTTTTGGGCCTGAGGCACATTTAGAGACAGACAGTGACAGACAACCATTCTCTCTCACATTCATTCACTAGGGACACTTTAGAGTTGCCAATTAACCTGTACATGCATGTCTGTGGACGGTGGAAGCTGGAGTACCCGGAGAGAACCCACAGTAACACGCGGAGGACATGCAGAAAGACCGGAGACGGCCGGGTTTTGAACGCACAACCTTCTTGCTGTGAGGCAGGAGTGCTAACCACACAGCCACGTGCACCCCAACATTCACTAAAATACATTAAAGTCACAGTTAAAAATAGTACTCTTTGAGGTCCAAGGCTTCATACTTATACTAATTCTCTGACAAAGAAAAAGCCACAATGTTCTTATGCTCATTATATGCATTGTCAGTTTATGATTTTGTTAGTTTGGATTGGTTTAAAAAAATAAATAAAAAAATAAAAAAAAATAATACCCGTATCATAGAATTTACAAATCAGAAATCCCATCATGTGAGTCACATGATGTTTGTAAATGTCTGAATGATGGTGGGAAGAACATCTAATATTTAAGATAGATCAGTTTTACAGCAGGTCTGATAAATACCATTAACTTGATTGAGTAAAAAAAAAAAAAAAGAATTGTGTAAATAGTTGTTTCAATCTTCTGTGAAAGCTGCAATAATATTTGACAATAGTTTCTTTACTGGATATAAGTGTCCAAGACAATTTCAGGGCTATTAATAATGTATAATAAAAGTATGTAAAAGTAAAAGTATGAGTATTAAAAATAAAAACAGACTTAACTAAATAGATTAGGCCAAAATGAAAATGAGAAATACTTGTAAATTATTCTTCAGGACAATGTATTTCCCAGATTCCCAAATTTTCTATGACATTCCGAAAAAAATGGAAAACAGCCCAAGGCTATTCCACGTTTCACTGTCCCAAGAATATTTACAAGCCATCATCTCAGGGGAATAAATGATCTGCATCCAACTTTCTCATCAAACTGTGTAAAACAACAGACAACAGAGAAGGTACGCAAAGTAATGACACTTTGCTGCCGTCACGTTTCAGTCTCCATTGGAAATGTTTCCCGAAACAAACGCCACACAAAGAAGAGCGCTGCTGAGCAAGCATGCACCGACATACAAACACAGCCCACCCAGTGCCACCTGAGAGCTCTGACCCCAGGGCCGATAATAATGCTGAATTATAATCAAACTAAATTTTAGAACATTTTATAGACACAATTCAAAACTTTTCTGAATAATGTCTTCTGCTATAGGTTTCCTTATTTGTCTGATTTGCGAAAAATTAAAACAGTTTGATGGGCTTCCCAGTTCCCACCCAGACAACCTTTGGCTGATCCACACATGGACATTAGCTCACTGCTGGAAACTAGAACAGGGAGACTGGGAGCAGATGATCCCAGCACTGTGGTGACAGTGTGGACTCAGCTGACTACAGTCTGACAGCCTGTTTGGAGCTGTAGGTATTGTTTAGTTTCTTCTTTTTTTTTTACTTTTTAGAGTAACGTCTACTGCTGCTAACACCAGAGACAGTGTTATCAGACCGCTGCACTTACTTACAAATCTCTAACTTCAAAAACTAGCACTAAGTGTTATGTAAGATAGCGTTATCTTGTTTTTGTATTGATATTTAGCAGCAAACCAAAGGTAAGGTTGACATTCTGATTTGTAAAAGGCTCCCAAACTGCTAGTTTATCAAAATAATTCAAATACATGTACATGTAATAGTGACCTGTAAAGTGGCATGCTTAAAGTATACTGAAACATTCTTAAGTTGTATGACAAAACAAAGAGAAGGGTAGACTATCACATCTTGTCATTGGTGCAAGAGATCTGGTATTTCCTTAAAAAAAACAAACTGTAATTGTCACAGTAAACAACTAATCAAGTAAGAATGAACAGTGCTGAGTATTGTGACCAAGTAGGTACCGTCATGACATTATCCAAGATAAAGCCAGAGTTTTCGGTGCCGAGTGCAGCCAACAGCCGCTCTACTAATTCAGCCCGGCCCTGGGCTAGACGACAGGGGAAGTTGGAGTTGAATGGCTTTAACAGCTCAGAGGGAATCCACTGCAGAGCCCGCACATCCTTCAAAAGAGCCATTTCCTAAACATAGAATGGGAAAAAGAAAATTTCAGACTTTATGAACATGCACTGTGTTACAGTAAACGTGTGTTCTATAATTTGCTCAGTCTGTGTCAACGACAGTATGTGGGGGAGAGCGGGATGTTTCGAGCGGGGATCGAACAATCCACCCGTCGGTCGAATCTACCCACTGAGCTACTTACAGTGCGAGGCCTGGAATAAACTAGACAATTGTCATTGTCAATTAAAACACTAATGGTAGCAAACCAATATAATTTGTCTTATTTGTGAATTAATGGGAAATGGGACACCAACACTAATTTGAGTAATGTGTAGTAAACATGCGCACATGGTACTGGTCCAGAGCTGGAGGCGTCAGGGCTTTTTAAAAGGCTGAGCCAGTACATGACAACTTCTAATGCTCATTACTTCTGTGAAATCATGAATGACATTACTATAAAGTCAGTGAGCTGCTGGAGTTAGTCTGCTAAAACTTCATGCTGACACCCATTTTCCTACCTAAAATACTGCATTGTGTAAAAAAATCCTTGACCAAATGCTTCACCAGCATTTCATATAATGCTTGTTTTTAGCAATGTCTGTTTAGTGTGCAAAAATCTGGGCATAACTAAACAAGAAAAGTATCTCCATGCTTTCACAAACATTGGGGGCCGTATCATGCAAGTGTGGCGTAGATAAAAAAAATAAAATAAAATAAAAAAAACATATTTGCTATATTGTGGCTGGCAAGACCATCTTGTGCCCGTCTGTGGCTCTGCCAGCTACACATTGCGTGGTAGTCTGAAAAACGAGGTCGTGGCATGGAGCAGGCAGGTAGAAAACGCTGATCTTAGTCAAAGCACTAAGATCAGCATGTATGTATGTGGTCTCCGGTAGAAAAATTTCAAATAAATCAATTTTATTGCCATATTTTTTATTTTTCTCTAAATGTTTTAGGTTTATATTCTCAGACATTACTTACAAATGAGACTGTAATTACCAATTTATTTATTACATTATTTCCATTGCTTTATAGAATTACAAAAGTACACTGGAAGTTTGTATAAAAAGCTTGCGTGTTAATACGGCGCATGTCCATACATAGGTTATGTTGCTGCACAAAGACATCACCATCACAGAGAATTTGCACAAGAAATTATATATATATATATATATATATATATATATATATATATATATATATATATATATATATATAAACTAAATGATTAGTTTTATAATAGTCTACTTCTCTTCTTGAGAATAATAAATTAAACAATAATAGAGAAGCATTCTGCATTATGCCACAACTGAGTGGCTATAAAATAAATATAATTAAAAAAGTAATGCAATTTAATAATAATTGGCACTGCACTGGAGGGAAGCCTTGTGATTAGTTAAAAGCAAGCAACCCTGTTTCTTTGTCTCGTTATACTCGCTCCAGCTAAAGCCCCGCCTCGTTATATCCGCAACAGCTTAAGTCCTTTTCTGGCTCTGAGTCTGAATATTGGACACACCCCTTAATGAGCTTCCGTCTCCGCTGGATGCCTGCGTTATGATTGGAAAGGTTTGGCCCTGGGCATTAATTAGTTCAGATTGAAAAGAGTAGCTACTAGTTCATGACAAAATGTGTAGTCATAGAACCTATAACCAAGTTCTAAACTTTATTATGCAATAAGCCAAATGGCTAATATTACTCAAACATTAGAATTTTTTTTTACTCCAAGACTTTCAAACAACATGTGTAATAGTAAATAATTTCATCAAATGGCTATTTCTCATTTAAGTTGGCCAGTACCTGTATAAAGGCGAGGGCTGTGAGCCGAAGGCGACTGGCTGAGTCCCCGGTCCTGCCCAGGAGGTTGGGCCATGTCTGCTCCAGGCAATGGGTCACTTCACCCCGACCCAGGCCCCCTCCTGGAATCATCTGGCTCAGAAGCAGCCACAGCAACTTCAAGGAAGACTGAAAAACCTAAAACAAGTGTCAATGATTAGAACTAAAAAAGATGTCAACGCATGGGATGGTCACACTCTCACAAACCAAACAAAAAATTTGTAAAACTGTGCTACTTGTGCTTTCAGTGAATTGCGATGATTGGATGCAATGAAAGATAGGCCCAATACAGACTTGTAACTGGTCTTCATATAATCATTCAGCTGCAGAGTTTCCACATAAATGCCACTGCATACAAAGATTTGGATAATGTTTTGAATGAAAAGTGATTATCAATTAGCCACCTTTCTCACAATAACAAATTCAACCATCTGACTATTTTGAATCTGATCTGACTGCACTATGCAAACTGATGTTAAAGGACAGGGTTTGACCAACTAAACTGTAGGGTGCAGTTGGAACCAGTGCACCAGAGCATCTGACCATTCACATAATTTTCAAAAAGGACTTGCAGACGAGACTTTGTCCAGTAGTGCCTTCTTAACCAGGAATACTGCAGCTCGGATCAGGACTCTTAGCTCTTCTTTGGAGCCAGAGGGTGACACCTCCAACAGTTTCTGGTGTACGGCCATCAGGGCATCCTCTCTGTAGGACCAGTTTTTAGAATACGCAGCAGCTACCTGAATAAAAAAGGTTTCAGAGTTTCAGATTATCATCCTGCCTTATACTGACAGAAAATAAAC
This sequence comes from Neodontobutis hainanensis, assembly GCA_024349245.1. Lineage (NCBI taxonomy): Eukaryota > Metazoa > Chordata > Actinopteri > Gobiiformes > Odontobutidae > Neodontobutis > Neodontobutis hainanensis. The sequence goes on from JALDNG010000293.1 coordinate 80,028, forward strand.
AGGTTTACTGACAGAAAATAAACAGGTTTTTGTTTGGCTGTCTTTATTTGACAGAGTCAGTGTAGATGGTCAGAAAACAGGATGAGATAGAGGGGGAATGACATGGAGAAAGAGGACTTGAGTGGGAATCGAACCAAGGTCACCCGAGTATGTTATATGCACTTCACCAGGTGAAATTAAATGTGCATGATTTAAAACAAGCTTTATCTGTCTTCCTTCATCCAGGACTCAAGATAGTTTTGTAATAATTGTACAGTGAGAACTTTAATTTTAAAGTGCTACAGAACTATTTACAAATAGTGACAGCATATCTTCTAAGAAATAAACATAGTTGAGTTTTTCAGTCTGAAGCAACCAGTGTTTCATACAATGGTTTCTCCAAAGACTTCTAGTGCCGGACCAGCTTCTCTTTGGGATTCTGGTAATGGTTCTGGCTCTCCACTGATGTGAGCTGCGTGCAAAGTGCTTTGTACGTCAGACTGAGGGGAGTTCTCCTCTGCTGGGCTCTGCATGCTCTTCACTGGTCTGTCTTTTATCTCCAGGGCTGGCAGTGGCCTCTCATCATAAGGCATAATTGTAACCTGAAGGTACACACATAAGAGTTTGGCCTTACATACAATAATACAGTTGAACTATAAAAATCTGTAGCTCCTCCTGGATTAACCCCAAGCCCCATCCGGTCCCCATGCTGTTTCCTGTGCACACGGGCCAAATGGCACATGCAGCCTCACACCAGGCTCAAAAGCCAGCCTTGAGGCCAGGTTGGCAACCGCTGGAGTCAGCCAAGGGTTGCTCACTCTTAATTAAATAGTGAAACCCAAAACCGGTGGTGGAGCAGCTCCCAGTAGGAGGTGAGTAAAGCATAATAGTCCCTGTTGGTCATAATCTCCCTGTGCTCAACACTACACAGGTTTAAGGCAGGAAACATTGTTCCCAAGGTGATACTGAGCACTACATTAGTCTCTCAAAAATGCAGTGATTCATGCACTTAACACAGTTCCAGCTCAAATGGATTATTCATAAGAAAACTCTATAACCAATCAGCTTGTCATTTAGCAAAATAATAATAAAATCTATCAAGCCACCTCACAAAACTGACATAACCATCTTCTTTCTGCCTCGGGTGAAGTTTAAAATAGTAACCTAATAGTAAGGAGCAAAAGGTTTCCCAAACCTTTTTGAAAGGTGGACGTTCTTTTGTAAATCAATTTTCTTTAATATAGCATTGCTTTGATATTTTTTATATACAGAACGGAAAATAAGTATTTGAACACCCTGCTATTTTGCAAGTTCTCCCACTTGTAAATCATGGAGGGGTCTGAAATTCTCATCGTAGGTGCGTGTCCACTGTGAGAGACATAATCTAAAAAGAAATTCAGAAATCACAATGAATGATTTTTTTTAACTATTTCTTTGTATGATACAGCTGCAAATAAGTATTTGAACACCTGTCTATCAGCTAGAATTCTGACCCTCAAAGACCTGTTAGTCTGCCTTTAAAATGTCCACCTCCACTCAATTTATTATGTAATTTTTTTTTTTATTAAATTAGAGGTTGTTAGTTGCATAAAGCCACCTGTCCAGCCCATACAATCAGTAAGAATCCAACTACTAACATGGCCAAGACCAAAGAGCGGTCCAAAGACACTAGAGACAAAATTGTACACCTCGACAAGGCTGGAAAGGGCTATGGGGAAATTGCCAAGCAGCTTGGTGAAAACAGGTCCACTTTTGAGGCAATCATTAGAAAATGGAAGAAGCTAAACATGACTGTCAATCTCCCTTGGACTGGAGCTCCATGCAAGATCTCACCTTGTGGGATCTCAATGATCCTAAGAAAGGTGAGAAATCAGCCCAGAACTACACGGGAGGAGTTGGTCAATGGCTTGAAAAAGAGCCGGGACCGCCGTTTCCAAGGTTACTGTTATAGACTAAGACGTCATGGTTTGAAATGATGCATGGCACGGAAGATTCCCCTGTTTAAACCAGCACATGTCCAGGCCCGTCTTAAGTTTGTCAATGACTATTTGGATGAAACAGAGGAGTCATTGGAGAAAGTCATGTGGTCAGATGAGACCAAACTAGAACTTTTTGGTTATAATTCCACTAAACATGTTTGGAGGAAGAAGAATGATGAGTACCATCCCAAGAACACCATCACTACTGTGAAGCATGGGGGAGGTATCATGCTTTGGGGGTGTTTTTCTGCACATGGGACAGGGCGACTGCATTGTATTAAGGTGGAGGATGACCGGGGGCCATGTACTGCCAGATTTTGGGGAACAACCTCCTTCACTTAAGGAGGGAAGGAGCCTCAACCCATTGAAGATGGGCTGGCTCTTCCAACATGACAATGAGCCGAAGCACACAGCCAGGATAACCAAGGAGTGGCTCTGTAAGAAGCATATCAAGGTTCTGGCGTGGCCTAGCCAGTCTCCAGACCTAAACCCAATAGAGAATCTTTGGAGGGAGCTCAAACTCCGTGTTTCTCAGTGACAGGCTAGAAACCTGACTGATCTAGAGAAGATCTGTGTGAAGTAGTCGGCCAAAATCTCTCCTGCAGTGTGTGCAAACCCGGTGAAAAACTACAGGAAACGTTTGACCTGTAATTGCAAACATAGGCTACTGTACAAAATATTAACATTAATTTTCTCAGGTGTTTAGATACTTATTTGCAGCTGTATCACACAAATAAATAGTTAAAAAAATAAAATAAAATAAAAATAAATCAATCATTGTGATTTCTAGATTTATTTTTTTAGATTATGTCTCTCACAGTGGACATGCACCTACGGAGACAATTTCAGACCCCTCTATAATTTACAATTGGAAAAACTTGCAAAATAGTGTTCAAATACTTATTTTCCTTACTGTAGGTTTAGTTTAATATGATTTTTTTTTTGTTTTGGTGAATTTTGGCCTACTTTTTTGTCTTTCTAGTGTTGTACAATTCTTTCTAGAAACGCTTTTGTTTAGTTTTTAAAGGGTTATCTCCCACATGTGTTTCAATTAATATCCAATTGTACTATGTATAGATACACAATATATATGCTGTATCTTTTTATGATGAAATGGATAAAACTGAATTTCCCCTTGAGAAGTGTAAAGCATTCATTTCAAATAAATAAAGAGATACAGGGCTAATGATTAAATTCCACTGGTAACTAAGTCTTCACAACCTTCTTGCTGTGAGGCAGAAGTGCTAATCACTCTGCCACGTGTACAGGCCGATTTATACTTCTGCGTCGGGTGTCGTCGTGAGAATTTATACTTCTGCGTATGTCCGTTTTGCTCTGCAGTACACCGCCGAAACACTAGTTGACGCGAGCGGGTTCTACTGTGTTTGAAACGACATTTCAGTCACCCCACAGAATTGTGTCATGGCAAAACAACATTGTGTGTCGTGGTCAACTTGGTGTGTAAATTGTATTGGTGTAAAATATAATGGACCAATAAATGACATGAGGGATAGTTTTTTTTTTTTTTTTAAGTTTGTACTATACATACAAATGGTTGAACTATGTATAAGATAATGCACCATGTAAAGGTGCAATGGTCTATAATTGTTTACATTAAATAGATGCAAAAGAGCAAACTATACAAATAAATTAACTGTAAGATCTTAATGTACTGTAACCTTAACCATAAAATATTCATACAGCAGGAACCAACATAATTGGTTAAAACTATATACACAAATTGTTTGATGTAAAAAATATTACAAACAGGTGCAATGAATTGTATATAAAAAATAGATGCAAAGGAGCAAACACAGACACATGTGCAACTATTTGTTAATTTGCAATAACCTTCGCACATTTTTGGAAACAGCAGTATTTCTTTTAAATAAAAAGTGTAAACTACATACAAATATGGGCATGACAGTGCAATGTATTAATGCACAATGATCTACAATTATTTTCAAAAACAGATGTAAAAGACAACTTCACAAATGATGCATACTACCGTATATCTGCATGAATTGGTGTGAACAGACAATAAATTAAAAAAAAGTGCAAACTGCAGATACAGTGCATGTCTATATGCATTGCCTGCGCTCTGTGGTCTGTGGCACCCTCCGCAGCAGATCTGCAACTGTTTGTACAAATCGGTCACTCTCATCATTGGCGTGACGCAGTCTCTGTTGCAGCTCCACCGTTCCTCCAACTGAGCTTCCAACCGAGCAACCTGCACTTGGACCCAGTCATCTTTTTCTTTTCTCTTCCTTCTTTGTGCCATTTTTGGACTGGGGGACGGAAGAGATGACTGCGGGGACAGAAGAGATGGCTGCGGGGACAGAAGAGATGATGGTGGTCATCGCTGTTGGCTGGTGGTCTCACATTCGATAAACCAGTGGAGTTTGAGCTGGTATCAGTCCCATCCTGTGATTATGGAAGAAATAGCAAATAGTATAAGTTATACATAAAAGATGATGCATTCATTGTTAATTCATAGTTAGATAGAGCTATAATAACTGCATATTCATACATAGCAAATGCTAAATTGTTGCATTTGTATTTTCTGTAAGCCAAATAAAATTACAATTTATTATATTACATAAATACAACCCATTACATATAATTACAACCTATTACCCATGCTTTTTGACTCACAGGTATATTATTTTTGCAAAAAAATCAATACCCCATGTGGGAGCTAGTTAAGTTAGCCTACCGAAACACAATAGATGTACATAAAAGGACGTGCATTATTTACCTTATCGTCAAAGTTTAACTCTGTAAGCCGATGTTTGACATGAAGTGCCAGCCAAGATAGGAATATATTAACGCTGGGATTTTTTTTTCCTCCTGGATCCCCGCTCCTTGTGGTGAGTTTTTTTGGAGACGAACGTACTTGTTTCATGAGTTCTTCCATCTCTTCATGCACTCCGCTACATCTAAACCGACGTTGGAGAAGGCTGTATTTCCTCACTTCTTCAATTTATCGCTCGTTCATTTGGTCCATTTCCATGTTGGCTCTTCACTGAATTTCGGAATTTAAAAATGGTGGGCGGTCCAGAGTGCAGAAGATCATTCCGGAAATGCGTAGCCAACCAATCACAGATCTTGCGGTCCGCGTCGACGCAACGCGTAGTTACATTTTTGAGGAGGTGCGCGTCAGAGTATAGCGTAGGGTACGGCATAGGGTACGGCGTAGGGTACGTCGTAGGGTACGGCCTATGGTACACGTCACTGCGTATGCTACGCCGTACCTACTACGCGCACCTGACGCAGAAGTATAAATCGACCTTACCTGGTGAAAATTACACATTAGCCCTACTTATAATCTAAATTGACTCTCCCTCATTTTTAAAAGAGATATATGACTGACATGGAAGTAATTAAAACTGGGTGTTACAGGTTTCAGGGAGTATTTTAATAGATTAATTTAAAATATGAGGATGTACAATGAATTGCATTATACATTTCTACAAATTATAAGAAATGTACAGGTATTTCCACAAAAAAAGAAGTATCCTAGTGAGCTTCCACTTACATTTACCCTGGGAGTAGCCACTGGGGTGCAGGGTGTGCTGGGTTGGCTGTTCATTCGGGGGGAAGCAGTGGGTGTGGCTGTTGGTGTGTTTGATTTCTTCACCATCTTAAGTGAGTTTGTAGACTCTGGGTGTTTGTTGGAGCCAGAGTGGTGAGCTAGAGAGGGTAGAACAGAGGGAGGGTCCTCAGCAGGAGCAGATTCTGTGGCCCTGTAGATCTAGTGATAGAGAGCACAAGAGAAACATGTTGACTATCAGGGTTTCTCAAACAGTGGGTCGCTGGGTTTTCGTTTACATTCATTTGAGCATGTCAGCCTACCACACCTGAATCTTGGACACGGCAAAAGGTCCACCTATAAGTTTCCCAGGCCCCTCCCTTAAGGATCGTCCACACTTTAATGTTTCATTAGGAAAATAAACTAATATAGATTAACATACAAATTGCATGCTGTGTTTTATTTTATTATACTGGCCTATGCCATTGAGTACACAGTGTTTTGTGTTGCTGCTGTCCTCACCCCACTGACCGCTCTCAGCAGGGACAACAGCAACACGGAGCATTTAAGTGCAATGTGAAGCATGGCCAGGTGAAATCAAGGTAGGGAACTTATTAGCACCAGTTATGTCCTCGTTTAATAAAGACAATTTTGTGAAAAACAATAAAGGAATCAAGGTCACTGGGTGTTGTGCTTGGCTTTATTTTTTTGTCCAAACACACACAAAAATACCCAAACAAAGTGGAGGGAGGAAGGCCGCACAGTTATGCCAAATCAAAGAACCAAATATAACAAAACACAGCCTAACTGAATCACTACTCTGAGATATAAAACAGGAAACAAAAAGGCCTGGTCTAACTGATCTAAAGAAGGTCTTTACTCAAAGACATACAAGGGTGGCAACAACCAATAAACCTACTGGGACTAAACAGAAATTCACTATGCGTTGCTATAATGTACAGGGTACCCACTCACCTGCCAACCACAACATGGCATTTACAAGAAAAGTTAAACAAAGAGAAAGAATATGCAACTCAAGGTTTTTCCTTTTAAAGCCTGATCCAGGCACTGATTGGATAATCCACCACCTGCAGCAGCCAATCAGGGTGTGTCACACAGGTCCCACTCACAGCACCTGAGAGCAGATAGTGGAGGAGGAAAGACAAGAGCAGAGAGGCACAGACAAATCTTCCCTGCATGTAACAGCACCATTTATTCAACTGCTTGCCCCATTTTACAGTTGATCAAAAAGTATCTTGTTGTTAGAAGCTAGTTAAAGTGTTTGGCTTTGTCATCGAGAATAAAACCAGTTTACAAATGAGGTGTTTGTAATTACTGTGACAGTTGGCAATTGTCTTGTCAGTTGGCAGTTGTCTTGAGAGCCACTGTTTTGATTGCTATGTGTACTATTTTGCAAAAAAACGAAAATTCTGGTTGAAATAAATTCTTTAAGTGTGGAAAAACTGTAGTAAACATAATGCAATTTTATATTTCTCTCCTAAAGGCATTAAGCAAAGGATGATAAATGAATGATGTTGTTCAGCACACTAAAAATGGGGATATTCCTTTGGCATTTTGAAATATAGTTGGGAAAGGATGCACATATATGCATGTGGGTAAGGACTGACCAGTGTGAGGTCCAGCAAATTGTGAACCTCCAGTTGCTGATACACACTCCTCCGATACTCATCCATCTTTTGCTTCTTCTTCTTGGCTAGGTCATAGTATTCCTTCTCAATAGCACAGCGTTTCTCCACCTCGTACCGGGCCAAATGCTCCCCCACCTGAAAGATTCCAGCACATTTTTTTAATCATGTCTTCAACTTAGAGACTCATTCTTCCAAGTCACAAGTTCTGCAGTGCTTTAGATTAGATTAACGTGACATTGGGTGGACAGTCATGTAATTTAACAGCCACCTGCCACATGGTGAATAAGACTTGACCTGTGACAGCTACTGCCAGTAATTTAAGGCCCAAAATGTCTAAGGAGGACACTCTGCATCAAAAACTGGTCTATCCCAAAGACAAGATTCTCTCGCACAAACAGAGCAATGTAGTTTTTGCAGTTCAGTGTAGTGAAGAGTGCAGTGACAGTTATGTTGGAGAAACAAAACAACAGCTTCACAAGAGTATGTATCACAGAATAGCCAATCCTGGAGGACCTGAGTCTGAAGTCTACCTCAACCTCAAATAGAAAGGGCATTCCTTTGAGGACAGCAATGTCTGACTTTTGTCCAGAGAGGCCAGATGGTTTGAAATAGGGGTGAAGGAAGCCATTTTTGTGAAAATGAAAAACTGTCTCTGAACAGAGGGGGTGGCCTCAGATTCATATTGCCTAGTATTTCTAACAGTGTTTTGAACCCTAGAACAACCACACCAACAACTCTCACATCAGAGTCCCACTTCACTTTCATAGCCAACGACTATGAGACCAGAATGGCCTGGTTCCATCAGGTTTAGGTTCAAGTCAAACTCCTCCCCCTAGAGATATAAGCTCGGCTCTCTTACCAGTTTATCTCAGAATTGATAAAGTCTCTTGGACTTACAGACGAAACATGTTTACCTTGAAAACTAAGTCCTGATGCTTTTACTTGAACCTTTTTTGTTTTTTAATTTTTTGCCCAGTTAACAGCAACAATATGTTAAATTGTGAATATGTGTGTTTAAAGAAGCCTAGTGACAGGTAATAAATATCTGCCAAAATGTTTTTGCTGCTGCTACGTGCTCTATTAAAGTTCAGTGATATTCCAGCTGTAACACTGGTGAATTAAAGTAGAAGAATAAGAAATGCAAGTTGCTTTGGATAAAATCGTCTGCTCAATGACTAAATGTAAATGAAGTCCAGTGTACTTTTACATTTAGTCATTTAGCAGGCGCTTTTATTCAAAGCTGTAACACATTCACCAGTGTTACAGCTGGAACACCAATGGAGGCAAGGAGGGTTAAGTGTGTTGCACAAAGACAGTAAAGACAGTATAAACTGTGGGGAGAGCAGGAACCGAAATCGCCAAACTTCCAGTTATAGAACGACCGCTCTACCACTGCGCCCTGTACAACATGTATCATCTGTTCACACCAAAAAGTAGAAGAGATCATACTGCGACATCAGCACATTAAATGTTGATGGTCAGCATGGAAATGCACAGGAGGTCAGAAACAGAAATATGAGCAATGTGTAACTATAGTTACAAACAGTGCTGACTGACGACCAGTTTCAGTCAAAACAGTACCTCTGTGACTGATGACAAGTCAGTAAAAACAAAACCTCTGTGACAGTGTGGAGATGACAGGAGACATTATGTGTAGGGCATTTACAGAGGTATGAAGAACAGTTGTATGCACTGCAAATAAGCATGATGTAAGTGCTATTCTTTTAAACAAAGCTCATTTTAAAAAGGAACACAAAGGCCAAATCTGCACTTTGTTTAAAGTGTTTCATTCATCTTCATTAAATGTACCAACTAGTGTTATGTTAGTATAATGCCACACTTTATGTAGCAGACCCAGCCCGAACACCCTACAATGTTAACACAAGCCTTAAGATAGAAACATGGCCACACATTCCATATACCTTTTGCAAGTCAGCAATGGCTTGCTTCAGGTGTTTGGCCTGCTCAAACCTTTCCTGGTGGACCATGTCCCGCTTCTTCTGATCCAGGAGGCGGATAATGTGGGCCACTTCAGGGTCATGGTACATGTCAAAAGCCAGGTCATCAAGAGGGGAGATGGACTCAGATTTGCTATATACAAGATAAAGAATTACAAATTTAGCCCAAAGGAATGAAACCATTACCCTGATGGAGGGTCTAAAGACAGGGATTATATGTATTAACAGTGAGCCAAACATCTTAGTTCATGTATCTGTCTTATTCATGGTCAAAGTTTCTTTTAGACTATAAGTCCTGTGGATTCCCATTTGCATCTCCAGACATTCACTCTAAACTTGGTGGATTATATTCTATATTTCCTAATTATAATCCTATATTTTCTGGATTGATGTAAAGTTTAGTTTATTTATTTTGTTACCCTTTATTTAATAGTTACTTTTTGTTATTAATTTTCACCATCAAAGTTAATTAAACACTATGCTTGTTTTAATTAATACAGACAGTAATGGAAAGCTTCAGTATGATTCTGCTTCTGTGATACTCTTGCAGCAAAATGGTGCAAAACAGTTTTCACTGTGAGTCAGGACTGACTCTTGTTAATGCTCAAGCCAATGCATTACACAAGAACTCTTTAAAATGAATGCTCAGCGCCAAAGACTTTAGTTGACTTCAGAACTGCCATGACTAAGTCCAACATAGTAAGTGGCAGGTTTGAAAGGTTAGGTAATAAGTATATTTTGCAGTTAGACTGGGGGTTACATAATTCCAAATCAAAGAAACCCCCCCAATATGTTTTTCTGCATAAAGGTCAACACAGCCTTGCTGTACTGACTGCCACCTGCATTTTCTTCATGTGCAAGTGACCTTAAATGCTCTATTGGTTGACAAAACGCCTTTGTTGGACAATGATTTGGTCACAAGACAAAGAAACCCGGGTTCATTGGCCCAATCTCACCCCATAAAGGTCGTGTCCAAGGCAGCCTCATGCTGGGTACTGTTGAGGTAGTGTTCGATCAGCTGCTCTCGGCTTGGCTGGGGGTAAACAGATGGACAATTCAAGCACATGCAGAAGTTAATTAAAACCGTCCAGGATGATGAAATAGCTGAAAGAAGATCCACAATTTTAAAGAACTTTTAGTTAGCAGAAAAGTTTGCTCTTCAATCCCAAAGTCTAGGCAAAGCAAGGCAAGTTTATTTCTGTAGCACAATTTATACACTGGGTCATTCAATGTGCTTTACAGAAATACAATACAAATTTAAAATACATTTACAAGATTCATAATAAGTAACATAAGAAAAATAAACAATTAAGACAAAGAGTGCAGATAAAAATCAGTTTCAGTTGTCTTTACTGAATGTGAATTAAATTGATAAATGCACTTTGCCACATTTTTATGTCATTTTTGTATTGGTGCTGGGTCTTGCAGGGCCATGAGGGACAGTCATCAGTTAATTGCAGGGTATTTTAAATCAAACACTGACAGACAACAATTTGTCATTAAATAAGCAATTTAGATTTACCAGTTCTCCTTGACATGAATGTCACAGAACACTGGGAGTGCTGGGGTCACACAGTTGTATTTTAAGTGCTGAAAATTCTCATCTATTAAAATCCTTGATAACAAAGCCCAGATGGCATCATATGCTCTTGTGTTTTAAAAGATAATCTATTAGAAGATTGAAAATCTGGCCAGAAAACAGTCATGCCGTCGCCAATTCACGTTGTTTCGACAACGTTACAATACAATCCATGTTCACACGGACCACCCAAAACAGCCAAAACAATGTAGTACATGTGCCAGACAAGAAGGGGGTGGGGTTTCTTTTTGCTTCTGTAAAGATATCAAAGAGGATGCCATCAGAGCGGAGCTGCAGCCACAACAAAACAAAAACACCTTCTCGGCTGGATTCAAAGCTTTGAAATGAGAGGCCAATCCATAACAGAATCACTGCATATTTGGCAAAACGCTTTGTTGTATAAACAGCCCCTAAATGAAGAACACCCTAAGGGTTAACTGGGAAATTAAGTGGCCATTGCCTATCCCAGCCACTTTGGGCCCAAAGCGGCTGGGATAGGCTCCAGTTCCCAGTGGTTGGGAACGTGAAGTAGTAAATGAATGAATTTACTTAAACTTGTCTTTGTTAACTACGTAATATGACTGGACAGAAAGTCTGACATTTCTAGAATATAATGCTGCATTAAAGGTTCTTAGATGGTCTCAGGTTATGACTTTGTGGTGCGTTTGTGTGCTTTTAACCCTAACAGAACAGTAGAAAAAAATGGAGCTTTAGCTCGTGCACCTGATAAGGGTTAAATACAATGACTCCTTCTTTACTATCAATAGTTAAAAGTGAATGTCTTTCTTTTAACTCATCTAAATAATTGGATGGTGCAATTAGATTTATTGTATTTGAACTAGCTGGGGATTTTAAAAATACCAAATATCTTCTAAAACAAAAACCCCCAAGCCTGACTTAGAAAGTGAGAAGGTTGATCAACTTAAAGATATTCAATGCAAGTGCACCACCCGCTGGTGAGCAGATGGAAGATGCGATGGAACATTGATGGCAAAATAACTCACAATAGTGTTGAATACATTCCCATCCAGTGAGTCTCCAAGGACATTGATGGCAACCAAAGCAACCTGAAGTAAAAAAAGAAAGCAGTGTATTCTGATTTTCACTGATCTTTGAACATTTTGTCCTCGAAGAACACTAGAAAAGACTGTATAGCTATACAATACTTAACTTTTCAGGTGTAATTTTTTAATCAGAAATTATTTTGGTATGTAATAGTCTATGTGCGCTGGTGTGCCGTCTGTATGCATAATGTCATTAGACATTGTATTTTAAAAGAATTAAAATAATTATTTATGAACAGAAATTGATAATCCAAAACAAGAGGGTTGTGCCGAATTGTATTAACACATTATATTAAAAACTGTAAACCTAGATAAAACACTGACATGTCCTATAAGCCTAGGATTACAGCAACTATGTCACTAACACTATTTTAACATTGAGTTTCTTTTAAACAGTCCAAGCAGCTAGAATGCATTTTCTTTACTTCACATTAATGAAACACGTTGACTTAGGTCAGACTAACCCAGCCCTACAGGAGAACATACCTGACTGAAGCGGTTGTAAAAGTTCACATGGTTCTTATGCAAAGTTACTCTTAGGTATGTCCCAATGGCGTCCACGTGCACTGACTTCAGCTCTCGAGCTTTGAAGGATGTTTTCTCGTTGTCTGACAGAGAGACATACCTGTGATGGGAGCACAGTGCTTTCAGTCCCATAACATCTCAACTCTACCATTACTGAGAAACGTTTCTTTTTTGTTTCATTTACTGTTAGTACATTCTCACCCAAGTCTGCGCATTGTGCCAGGAAAGCCTGTTGGGCTGCTTTCAGGAAGGCTGTTTCCGATGTGAAACTCTACCTTGGAGGATATCATGTACTGGTGTGCTAGTAGCTGAAGCTTCCTCACCCTGCTCCTCACCTCCAGCTGCAGGGTGATGTGCTGAGGGAACGAGCACAGCCTGTGGACAGGGTGAGACACAGATAAATAAACCTGTGAGACATACAGAATAACTTTAGGTAAGAATTCTTGTTGCACCCATAACCAAAGCCATATGTAACATTGAGGAACATTGGGATCAGACCTAATTATTTTTATCCATTGTGTTCATTGAGAACATTATCTGGTTCTGAAAGTAGCCGGGTCAGATGCAAGAAAAAATACCTTCATTTGTTAAAATGTAAGAAAAAAAAAAGGTTCTATTTTAATATTTTATAGCATCAGAGCCACATTTTGTACCCTGTCTGACACAAACACAGTGTCAAATATTGCTTTGTTGTGATCAGGTCTGTTCACCTGAAAGGAATTAATATATAGTGTTACTTTATTATTGTTTTTTTCCTCACTAAATTCATGCTTATCACGCATATTTCCTATCTTTGAATCATCTTTAAAAAATAACACAATATATTTTCTTCTGCTTAGTCCCATTAGTGGTCACAGGTGACTGGAGCCTATCCTAGCAACTTTGAGACTCTCCACAGAAAGGCCAGAGTTGGCTGAGGACGTTCGAGTCTGTTGGGGTTTGAACTCTCAACCTTTTTGCTGTGAGGCAGGAGTGCTAACCACTCTGCCATGCACACTCTTATGGAAACTTTTACATAAAAATCTTTACTATGTAAAGATTTACACAAAAATAGATTCTGCTTTGAACAGATTTTAGTTGGACTTTGACAGATCTTAGATTTTAGTTATTTGAACAGGATTTAGTTTGATTTGAACAGGATTTAGTTCTATTTGAACAGGTGTCAGATGGATTTGACCAACGACAAAACAATTGAAAAACAGTCCAAAGGGAGTATGGCCCTGCTCTCCCTTTACAAAAATGTTGGCTTTGAGCAGTGTATGTGCACCTGCTGGACCTCCACCCATTGACTGTGGGGGCTTGCACCTGGAGCTCCTTGGCACTGAAGTTGTCCTCATGACTTGAAGAGTTCACCACAGTGAATCCTATCTTACTGGGCATTCCTGTAATGAACACAGGAAGAATACAAAGCAGACATTAAAAACTTGCTCATACTTCTGGTATAAACCTGCCTGCTGAAAAAATGGACACTAAAATTAAAAGGTAATAAATGGTTGTGTTTTTAAAATGAATTGGGCACTTTTCAGGTTTTACCCTTGAGTGAAAACGTATATCATATGGACAGTAATATTACATTTATTCATTTTTACATTTATTGATTTAGCAGATGCTAATATCACATATAAAAATCATTCTGTGTTATAATATATGAACCTGACCCTTTCTCGTATTACTTGATTGTATATAGTCAGTTAAGATTAATGAGAAATAATTTTGGTAAATTTTAGCATCCACAATTTTGATTACAAGAAAAAAAGTTTTGTCCCTGTCCAAAAATATTGAATGACCCTTTTTTTTTTCAGCAAGTGAGCCATCTTGAGAATCCACCTGAAAGGTGAACAGTATTTAAACTAATATGTAAATAGTAATAGGTCTTGGAGATTTAAAAGGTTAATATGGAGTTTACTTTTTGTTTCAAGCTAAATACAACTCCATCTTCGTGGAAGACTGCAGTGTAGCCCCTATGGAGTGGGGCATGTTGAGCAGAGGTATTAGCTAACTCTTAACAATTCAACCAGCTAGTCTCTGCAATAAAGGCTTTTCGCTTTGCTCAAGAATAAAAAACATGCTGCCAACAACTATTCAATAGAACACCCGTTTTGTTGGTTGGTATTTTAAGCTAAAAATGGTATCCTTGACTGAAACGTTTAATGAATCAAGCTTACCACAATCATCACTGCAATGTTGACACCTCCCATGAAATCTCCATAACCACCGATGACAAGTGGCTCAGACATGCGCATTGGAGGTAGTTTGAGTCAATCGCAATGAATTATGGTAATAGAAGTTTAGTGCGTTTTCCGATTTGGGGCTCTCTTTTCAGGGGGCTAGAGCGGAAACTGTATATTTTATACATAAATAACAAATCCAATTATTTAAGAGAGGAGCCAAATACGACACAAATGATTGTACATTGTAAAGCAAGTCATAAAATAAGTCGTTTCAAAAAGCATTCTGCGCATTCTTGGGTCAAAGTGCCAATTCTGATACGGCAACGTCGTTTGGACAAACAACATACTATCACAACTCGTATGATCCACATATCATAATTTGTATTTAACAGTTAGTATTCGTTCGTCTTTAATACACGTATTCATAGCATCATTACCTTTTATCGATTTAATGATTCGCTCGTCAAATAAAGAGAACAAATAAAATACGTTTCCATTCCATTTATTATCTTGTTTTGAAGCGTTCACACGGAACTGACGTCTTGTTAACAACCTGGCACACAGAGAGGAGCAGCAGCATGGATGTTGGAGAGAAATGGCCAGAAATTGAGAAAGCAGCCTCGGAAAAAAGACGTGAGCTGGTCCTTCAGGGTCCTGCCGTGGACATAAGAGTGTCCTCTGATGGTGGACTGTCCTCTGCGATCTACTCGCTCACTTTGCTCAACTATCTAGAGGTTAGCCAGTGTCCCAGCTTAACTCGGTTTCATGAAGACATCAAACACCTGACAAACCTCAAGAGTCTCGTTCTCTGCCGGAACAAGCTCGCCGTGTTTCCCTGTGTAGCTAGTTTCCAGTCCTTGAAAGTCCTGGACCTGTCCGTGAACGAGCTCGGGGCTTTACCAGAGGGCTTGAGCCAGTTGAGGGAGCTCACCACCCTGAATGTGAGCTGCAACCGGCTGGAAGCACTCCCAGAAGGACTGAGTCAGTGTGCCAAGCTGTCCACCATCAACCTCTCCAAAAACCACATCAGCAGCCTGCCTCCCGACTTGTTCTCAGAAAGACTGGAGCTCCTCGCCACGCTGCTGGCCTCGGACAACGGCATCCAGGAGCTCAGTGGAGACGTTCACAAGCTGCCTGCTCTCAAGGTGGACAACCATCTGCTAACACATCACACGTTTACAGCTCAGACTACTGCTGATTTACGTTTAGTGTTTAGTTTGTTAAATTGCTGCATATAAGCCTCAAACTATACAAATATTTATACAGGGAAGAATTTAAGTCAGTGGGATTATAAAGGAAGATGACTGCACAAACAATTAATATATAATGATCAGCATTTGAGCCAGAGAGAGAATCCTTCTGGATCTGCATTCTAAAACGCACACTCGGGACTCTAGGAAATTTGTTTTTGAGGCTTGATATGTGAGGCTTATGTAAATTCTCATGGTATTTTTGATTATGCTTAGATCTTGTTGTGCTTATTTAAGTTACATGATGCTGAGTATAATTCTTCTTTGTATGATGACTTTTTTTAATTTATCTCACATGACTATCAATATAATTTATAGGGTGCCCATGTGCCTGCCTACTCTGGACATGTGACCATTCCTCAAATTATAAAAACTGTTTCCTGGCAGCCATCCTGAATTCCAGATGAAAATCAGAAATGTCTCTGCAAAGAAATAGCCCTGATTTAGTAATTCAGCCAGACTTCAGCCAACAAGCCTTTTTAAACACTTTTTAAAAGATGGATGTAAAGTCTGTTTTGGCCTTTCATTCAAATTCTGCAACCTTTTCACCACCTTTTTTTGATGTTTTTATTTTGTTCATTAAATCATAATCTAATATATTTCCCATGATGCCTCTTTACTCAGGTGCTGGACTTATCCAATAATAAGTTAAGGGAGATCCCCCCAGCTCTGAGCAACTGCTCCAAGCTCAAGGAAATCCACTTTAAAGGCAACAAGCTCAGTGACAAGCGTCTGGAGAAGATGGTGAATGGGTGCCAGACCAAGTCTATTCTGGATTACCTCCGAGGGAGAGCACGGCAGGGGCCCGAGAGTGGTGACAGGGAGGGGTCTCGCAACATGGACAAGAAGAAAAGACAGCAGCAAGAGAAGAAGAAGGGCAAAAGGGCAGATGAGCCCGACGAGTTGGAGGAGCTGAATAAGATGGTGGTGAGAGTAATACATGTTTCAGAGGCATCCACGGCCCTCACAGTCAACATCAACGCAGAGGTGAAAGCCGTTCGACCATATTTGGTGTGCTGCATTGTCCGGGGCATGAATCTAAAATCTGGGAATGCTTTCAAAAGGTTTCTCATGGCTCAGGTAAACCCATCACAACACAATACATCAACATGCTTCTCCTGTACAATTTTCACATGTTCTATCCCCCTCTCCGGGTTAGGGTTAGTCCTAGGGTCACACCAAAAATACATGAAGCTGAGGATTTACTGAAGACAATATTGTGGTTTGGAGTTTATTTCTGTAAAAAAATTAAATAAAATTAAGCTACACCTTGTAGTGATTGTGCTATTTATTTAGTTTGTTCTATTGAGCTTGACTCACTAGGTTTGTGATTGTGTTGCTGATGACAACTGTGTTTAATGTTTAGCTCTGTTGTGTCTGCTCTGTGTGTGTTAGTTTTGACGACATGACTGAATGTTAAATATGACCACATTGTTGTTAGCTTTTGGCTGAAAATTTTTTGATTGAGTTTTGTTAATTTAGTTTCAGTTTTAGAAAATGTGTTAGAGGTGTAAAGAAATGTGTTTTAGGTTTCAGGAAATGTGATAAATCAGGCTTTACTGTGTCCACAGCAGCTCCATCCCCTACCCATAATTGGATATGTTAGGAATCAATCGCACAATGTATGCATGTGTAATCTGTTAAGAGATAATAATCAACAGATTTACCCCTTTCACACAAACTTAAAAAATATAGTAGCCCAGACATTTTACAGACTTCGCAACCAGTAGAACAATGTCTGAAATTATTTCATAATTCAGAAGTTATTTCTCATAAAAAACTTTTTAAACCTAAACATCTCTCAAACTAAAATCAGATACCAACGTTTAAAGTGCTACTGCAATATGGACATGGATCCCACCAGGTTTGGTCAGTGGTCAAGTGGGAGGCCTCTGCTGATTTCACCTGTAATGACTGAATTAAATCCAGAGCCTCAAAGTAACTTATTTTGATCATGCTTTAACATTAAAAACATGAAAGTCTGGATGGGATTTACTGGAATAGAAACCAAAGCATTCATTTCAGCAACTCTCAGTATACTGAGAAGACTGTTCTTTTGTTTTCAGACAAAGCTTCATGAAGACATTTGTGGTAAAAGGACCACTGCCACCATTGCCACTCATGATGTGCGGCTTCTCAAAGGACCCCTGACCTACGGAGTCAAGCCACCAACCCAGCTTAAGGTATATACCAAGTCCTCATTCCAATTCTTTCACATTATATTAATAATTATACGCACTCCCTGATTTAAAAAAAAAAAAAAAAAAACTATGCATTGAGAAATAAAAAAGTATACAGTCATTAATATGGGCCTAGTGTGTGTATATATATATATAATGTGTATGTATGTATTAATATATGTGTATGTATGTATTAATATATGTATATTATGTATTAATATATGTGTATATATATATATATTAGGTGTGGGCATCATTTAAATGCCACAGCCTACTTGAGCTTTGTTTCTGACCATGTCCATCCCTTTATGACCACCATGTACCCATCCTCTGATGGCTACTTCCAGCAGGATCATGCACCAGGTCACAAAGCTTGAATCATTTCAAATTGGTTTCTTGAACATGACAATGAGTTCACTGTACTTAAATGGCCCCTACAGTCACCAGATCTCAACCCAATAGAGCGTCTTTGGGATGTGGTGGAACGGGAGCTTCGTGCCCTGGATGTGCATCCCACAAATCTCCATCAACTGCAAGATGCTATTCTATCAATATGGGCCAACATTTCTAAAGAATGCTTTCAACAACTTGTTGAATCAATGCCACGTATAATTAAGGCAGGTCTGAAGGCGAAAGGGGGTCAAACACAGTATTATTATGGTGTTTCTAATAATCCTTTAGGCGAGTGTATAGATGTGTGTGTGTATGTGTATATATTGTCACATGAAAAGCTATAATAAAATATTTACAAAAATGTGAAACAGTAAACATTTTTTTAAATTATATTATTATATGTTTTAGATTGTGGCACTTGGTCGGAAGGAGATGACTGCTGTGGAGCTGATTAAACATCTTCATCTGGAGGCAGAGGAGCTGAGGAAGCAGAAGAAGAGGCAGAACGTGACTGGACTCCACAAGTCAGTAGACGACTGGACAAACATAAACCAACATTAGACGGCAGTGTTAGCCACACAGTGTGTTTTTATTGGCGTAGTCATTTCTTTCCAGCACTTGCAAAACTAAACAGAGCTGCACAGCAGTAAAAAGATGTAACAGCACATTTTCATAGATGTCTGAATGTGTGACAACACATTCAGACAGATGAAAATGTTGAGATTCCTACAACTGCAGTGTTCTAAACTAGTTGGAGGCAGAAGTCTGATTTGTTGGCATGGATTGGCTTTGTTCCATGATGAGTGTTTAATTCTATTGTTAAACAATAATAGATACCTTCAGCTGCTGGATGGGAAAGCCCTGTACCCCTGCCTGATGGATGCAGAAGGACATGTCATCTCATTCCCACCAATCACCAACAGTGAGAATACCAAGGTGTGTGTGAGACTTGGCCTGGTTTCAACAACAGGGTTTCAATTAGTATAATGCTAAACCAAGTTTAGTTAAACGGTGTTTAACAGAGTTGTATTGAAAGTGACTTCAGTAAAACAAGAGTTTAGTTAAATATATTTTCATGAGTTTGTGTAGATTTCTTATTGTATTAATATATTTTTTGTTTTGTGAGCCTCAAGGAGGTGAAAAACACAACCTGTCACAACAGTTGGTAAGGTGTATTGTTTACAGTGGAGCTTCACGCACACCCAAAAAGTTTCGACACTTTAGGCACCCTTATGAAAGAGGCAAAAGTCATTTCTCAGAAAATGCCTTGCACTGACTCACAAATTTTGTGAATTAAGACCTAGTGATGTTTGAGGTAAAGTGCTGTGAAGACTGTAGTGTTAATGAAAGCAGGAGCACTAGGAGCACATGCAGTCAGTCTAGATGAATTCTGAATTCTAAGAAGATGTCAGACCTGGAAATGTTCTGGCCTATCCTTGCAGGTGTCAACACTAGTCTATGACTGTTGCTGTTGGGAATGTATTGCTGGGAGTTTACTGGTAACTCTTTGAAAAAAGCGGTAGGCTAACTAATATCATCTTGGTACTGCGCTCTCAGCAGTGCATTTTTTTCAAAACAGACCAAACAAAGATAATTAGATCGTAGAAGATCTACAGAATACTGTCAGTGAATTTAATCTAGGAAAACTTAAGTTTAATTTGGTGTAATGGAAATGTAAAGTTTAAAAACCTTGTGTGCCATCATCCCTTAACACATTCCTGTTATATTGAATTGTCCTAGTGTTTATAACATGGCTTGCTAATTTAATGATCTCTCATGTAATGGTTTTACCTCCTATAGCTGCTTCTGATGGTGTTAGAATAGCACTTAATGCATCTGATGTGCCTTTAACAGATCAGTAAGACGTCCACAGAGCTGTTTCTGGAGGTCACCAGTGGGACCAATCTGCAGACCTGTAAGGATGTAATGGACGCTCTAATCCTGGTAATCCTAGTTTGACTTTTATTTCCCTTTTTGTAAAACCAATACATGATGCCTAGAAACATGATGGTAGAAACATGATGGTAAAGAATGACTATGTCTTAAGTTGTGATAATTTGCCATCGGGGCACTATGTCATACGTTACAGTCTGTCTTATGGTTTTATTCAGCATTATTATACATTACACCAAACATTCAATTCATTGGACATTTTATGAAATAAAAATTTGGACTTTTGGAAATTGTTAACTGACCGGAGCAATGAATAAAAAACAATCATACTATACTAATAATAAACAAGAAATCAAAAATGTATTCATTCATTAATTTTTCTACCACTTAATCCAGTTAGGGGTCATGGGTGACTGGAGCCTATCACAGCAGTTTTGGGCCTTAGACGGGTTACACCATGGACAGTTAGTCGCAGGGCTAACATTTAGAGACAAACGGTGACAGACAAACATTCACTCTCACATTAATTCACTAGGGACACTTTAGAGTTGTCAATTAGCCTATACATGCATGTCTTTGGACGATGGGAGATAGCCAGAGTACACGGAGAGAACCAACGTTAACACGCGGAGGACATACAGACTCCTCACTCCTTGTCCGAGAATGTTTGAGTCGGCCAGGTTTTGAACTCACGACCTTCTTGCTATGAGGCAAGAGTGTTAACCACTCTTCTACGTGTGTGTTTTTCAGCTGCTCAAGGACTAATGTCCTTTGGGACATTAAGGACTTTTATAATACAAATGATATAACTTTGACACAGACCCATGACCGTAACCCACATTAACTCTTTGGCTTTGGGCAAAAACACTTTCTTCTTAGATTATTCATGGCCAAAAATGGCCACTAACTGAGGCTGTAATTTGTTCAGATTTCTTTTTTTTTCAGCAGTGATGGTAGCAAATATTTTCAGTATAGTTTTTTATGTTTTCCCTTCACTGCACAAAAAACAAATCTTTTGATACTGGTATTATTATTATTATTATTATTATTATTGAAAAATATTTAGCAGCTGTGATGGTTTAACATAAATTAGGCAGCATGCATTATTTATTTTTTATTTTTTGTAATAAGTAATTTATTATGCATTTATTAAGTCATTTCTATTGTGTGATCTAAGGGGCATTTAAATAACAGTTGTATCACATATTAACACTTTTCAGAAATTTCACTATAAGTAATGCAACTTAATTTTTTTTTTATCATCATCACTGTAGGTCAGTACCACTAACGGTAACAAAATTATTATATATATATATATATATATATATATATATATATATATATATATATATATATATAACTTTCTTTGACCTGTAATAAAAGTGAGACCGGCGATTGTGTATGGTTTGGAGACAGCTGCACTGAGGAAAAGACAAAAGGAAGAGCTTGTGGTAGCATAGCTGTGGATGTTGATGTTTCTCTGTGGGAGTGACGAGGATGGATATAATCAGGAATGAGTCCATCAGAGGGACAGTTCATGTGAGAGGTTTTGGAGACAAAGGTCACACTCTTTACAGCTTCCTGTGCCTCACTTGAAAGTCCAAGGTCTGTGTACTAGCATGGTCCCTGGGGCATGGGAAAAGTCTCTACATATCTCTCTCCTAGTCTGGTTTGTACTATACCAGAGGAGGAGGAGGGTGCTGAAGCCATTACTGGGGCATAAGGGGGAGGGTAGGAAGGGGTTGCAAATGGGTTACCACTTGACAGTTTCAGTTGCTGTAGCTGTTTAGTCGCATACAGTTCTGAATCACTATGAAAATCATTATCTAAATCCTGATGTGCCTTCCCCAGCACGTCTTTTACATTTATCTTCCCACATTAAACAAGTTAACATTTGCTTTCCGGGATGAGAGGGCAAACGTCCCTTTAACTGGTCATGATGTTTAAGATTGATCTTAATTATCCTTACTTCATTTAATTCCCCACCAAACCCTTATTTATTTTTTCCTTTGGGTTATATACTTTACTGACGATGGGAAGTTTGTTTACTTAAATTCCACGTCCGTGGGGACTTCACAAATTTTTACTCTTTACTGCTTTGATGGTTTTGTTGGAGAAAACAGTTTCAGGTTAAATATTTCGTCCTTATGACCACAAACCTCTAGGGAATGCAAGTTATAAGTAAAACCTTCGTCACAAAATATTCCTTTAGTTATTCTCCTCAGAAGACCTTTAATGTGGACCTCCTTCACCCACTTTAATGCTTAATCAAGGGTTGTAAAGCCTTTACCAAGAATTGATCTGATGAATTTATTCCACCACACTCTCTCTCAATCATATCTCACTATAATGTTACATTTATACGTGGTCTGACCTTCTCATATGGTTGTCTCCCATCATGTCCGGATGGAGGTTTGTTGCCATTGAGGATGAGGATGATCAGCCGGCCACATGTAAAGGTGGTCTTTCAGTTGCTCTGGCCAGAGATTTTTAGCTGTCGTCAATTATCCTCGTCGGGATGTCTCTCCATCCGGCTCGAAGGACCAATTTCTGTCAAGGAATCAATACACATAACGGTGTATTTTTAAGCAGATTTATCTGGAGATCAACCTTCAATCTTAATTGTGAATTAAATAAGAGCTCAGACGCATCCTTTAAGTTTTATCATGCATGGGGATAACGACTGGCGCCCGTTTAAACACAGGGAACTTCCACCATCGCCGACAAACGATAAAATCCGCCGACCAATCTTCATCCTTTTACTTTTATTCAACAGGCAGAATTTTACACAGAGTCTGCCTCTCCCAACCACGCAGGGCGGGTTTAACAGTTTCTGGTTACAAAATATGTCCTTCACTGTTCCCAGGATACAGTCTGTAGTACAGAGGTCGATCAATGACTTGGTCCTTCTCAAGCCTCTGCAGGCAGTCTATGACCTTCTTCTTGTAACCACTTGTGGGATCTCTCCTCAGTGTCTCATAGGTGGTGGTGTCACTGAGTAAACTGTGGATACTGGACTCATAGTCCTCTGTGTTCAGGATCACAGTGCATCTTCCTTTGTCTGCTGGCAGAATGGTGATGCTATGGTCCTTCTCCAGTGCTGACAAAGCCCTCCTTTGCTCCAGGGTAATATTGGAAGGGGGTGGTTTGGCACTGGCCAGTGCAGCTGTGACCTTGAGTCTCAGTTCATCGGCTTCATTTCCAGACAATTTATTGTTCCTTATGGCTGATTCTGTTGCTGTAATGAGGTCTACTGTAGGGATGTGCCTCGGCGCAACTGAGAAATTAAGCCCTTTTTCAAGAACCTCATTTTCAGTTTGGGTGAGAACTCTGTCCGAGAGGTTCTTGACCCATCTGTCCCGAGTGGCTGGTGTGGTGTCCTTGTTGCAACTTGGAAGGTCCGGGTTGTGGCGCTGTTGACCATTAACCAAAATCTGGAACTTTTTGATCTGGCGATCCTTGCTCTTGTTGTGCTGTGTGAGTTGTACCTTCTGTATGAAATGGCCAATCTCCTGTAAGACTTCCTCTGGGACCAACGCCGCAAGTTGTTTCTGTAGGAAATCTAACTTGGTCTGGAGGTTATCTATTGTGAAGTGAGTCTGTCTGATCCTTTCACCCAAAAGGTGGGTCTGGGCCAGGCGTAGGATGTTTTCCGCCCTGTGTCCCTTAACCGCAGAACCCAGTCGTAGACTTTTAGGAATCAGCTTACTTTGTCTGCATCTACAGACAAAAACATGGCTGCGCCATGGGATCACCTGTCTCCCCGATTGTGGCTAACCTGTACATGGAGAAAGTGGAGAACAGAGCGCTGGTCTCTTTCTCAGGTGCAGTACCCAGTCACTGGTTCAGATATGTTGATGACACGTGGGTCAAAATCAGAACCTAGGAGGTAGAAGCCTTCACAGAACACATCAACGCAGTGGACAAGAACATCAAGTTCACCCGTGAAGATGCCATAAACAACCGCCTGGCGTTCTTAGACTGTGCAGTGGTTATCTGTGAGGACAGGACTCTCCAAGTAGAAGTTTACAGGAAGCCTACACACACGGATCAATATTTGCTGTTTGATTCCCACCACCCACTGCAGCACAAGCTGGGAGTCATCAGGACTCTTCAGCACAAGAGGTGCCCACAACCTCAGAAGGTAAACGGAAAGAAGAACACCACATTCGTAAATCTCTGAGAGACTGTGGATACCCCAATTGGACTTTCAACAAAACCAAGAGGACACAGACACCAAACAGACAGGAACCAGGGACAAAAGGGAAGGGTGTAGTTATCCCTTATGTGTCTGGTTTATCGGAAAAACTTAAAAGGATTTTCTACAAACACAACATTCCAGTCCACTTTAAACCAGGTAACACGTTGCGTCAAAAACTGGTCCATCCTAAAGACAAGATCCCCTCGCACAAACAGAGTAATGTAGTTTATGCAGTTCAGTGCAGTGAAGAGTGTAGTGACAGTTATGTCGGTGAAACTAAACAACAGCTTCACAAGAGGATGTATCAGCACAGAAGAGCCAATCCTGGAGGACCTGAGTCTGCAGTTCACCTCCACCTCAAAGACAAAGCCTCAGATTCATGTTGCCCAGTATTTACAACAGTTAAACCTAAAACTAAGGAGCCCCACTTTAGAACAACCAACATAACACCTGATTAGAACTATGACACTAAAGACACTGCACCTGAATGGAGCTGGATCATTAACGACTCTGCATATGTATGGCTCAGTGACACTTACCACCTGGCACCTGTATGGAGCAATGTCACCAACGACTTTTCGTAGCCTTAACAACTTTCACATATGGAGTCACACCTCCCTTTCATGACCAACAACACAACAACCTGGCCCATCAGGTTTGGTTTCAGGGGAAACTCCTCCCTTTAGAGATATAAGCTCAGCTCTTTTACCAGTTGAACTCAGAATTGACAAAGTCGCTTGGAATAGAGACGAAAGTTGTCTAAAATAACAAGTTTACAAGTTCCAAAAGATTCTGAGGAGTTTTCCAAGACTCTAGTCTTGGCTCTGGAGGAGCCTCCACCAAAGGAAGGATCCTGCCAATTGGTAAATGGCATTTCCCAAAGAAATGGCTGCCTCTTCACAGGCTCATTACGACCACAGCCATAAATGTATCAAAAAACAAACTGATAACTTTGTTGGCACTCGTGTTTAGATAATACTCAACAAATTTGGGGCCTTTTAGAAGAAAACACATTGGATCTTTTGACCCGAGGGGTGCGATTTAGGTGGTCGCATGTTCCACCCTACATGGCGGACTTTTTGTTGAGTTTAGGCTGTTGCTGTCATAGACTTTTCTGTTTGCCCTGAGGTGTCCTATGGATGTACCAAGTTTAATTTTTCTACGTTGAAAAAAATTACTTTCACTTTCCATAGGCCGAATGTATTTTCATTTTCCAGGGGTCGCCACTAAGTCATTTCTTTTTATTATTTTTTCAAATACTTAAGATACATCAATATTTCGCCAGGCTTAAGTTTAGTGGCCAATAAAATGTACTTTTTGCACACATTTACTGGGTCAAAATTGAGGATCAATTTGCAAAAAAATTTAAATAAAAAAAAAATATAAATTGATCAAAAACAACAAGAAAAGGCACTGTCTATTGAACACACGTGTGTTTAGCTCATTTTGCCTAAGTTTGGTGTTTGTGGAATGAAGCAGCTATTTTCTGTCAATTTTTAAAAGTGAGGTGTATTCTAAGCCGGTTCACATTTTCAATTCAAAATGGCCGCCTTCTCGTGTGTGATAGGGTGTGGTCCCCATTGGCTTTTTTGTTCATAAGCCCATGCTGGATGTGTGTCCCAAGTTTTATTTGCCTACGACAAACTAAAATTTTCCCTTTCCATTGACTTTTTCCACATATTTGCGCCGTTGCTATGGCAACACATTTATAAATAGGGGGTGGTTGTCATTGGCTTTTATGTTCGTCTGGACATAAGAGATGTGTGTACCAAATTTCATGTCTCTATGAGAAACTAAATTCTTTGGTCCTATTATAAGTTTGTAGGGGGCGCTAGAGGGCCATTTCTAAAGCTAACCCTTTTATTTACATATCTTTGTGTTCAGGTCATGAACGTGCACAAACGCCTTTTTGGGTCCAACTTGATCCGAGAAGGCGTTTGAGAGTTAAGGGATATTTTATTTTCACAAAA
The DNA here is from genome assembly GCA_024349245.1 of Neodontobutis hainanensis. Taxonomy (NCBI): domain Eukaryota; kingdom Metazoa; phylum Chordata; class Actinopteri; order Gobiiformes; family Odontobutidae; genus Neodontobutis; species Neodontobutis hainanensis. Next base: position 106,351 of record JALDNG010000293.1, read on the forward strand.
ATGGCCACCTCGTTACACGCTTGCCACACCCACACCTGATAAGATATCAAAAGCAAAATGACAACTTTGGTTGGCACATGTGTCTAGATGATACTCACCAAATTTGATGCCATTTAGATGAAAACACATTGGGTTTAATCTTTTTGACGCGATGGGTGCGATTTAGTTGGTCGCGCCTTTCACCCCACATGGTGGACTTCCTGTTCAGTTTAGACTGTTGATGTCATAGACTTTTCTGTTTGCCCTGAGGTGTCTTATGGATGTACCATGTTTAATTTTCCTACGTTGGAAAAAATTACTTTCACTTTCCATAGGCCAAATGTATTTTCATTTTCCAGGGGTCGCCATTGAGTCATTTCTTTTTATTATTTTTTCAAATACTTAAGATACATCAATATTTCGCCAGGCTTAAGTTTAGTGGCCAATAAAATGTACTTTTTGCGCACATTTACTGGGTCAAAATTAAGGATAATTTTGCAGAAAAATTTTCAGAAAAATAAAAATTAAATAAAAGTATAAATTGAGCAAAAACAAGAAGAAAGTTTCATTTGCCTAGGACAAACTAAAATTTTCCCTTCCCATTGACTTTTTTCACATATTTGCGCCGTTGCTATGGCAACACATTTATAAATAGGGGGTGGTTGTCATTGGCTTTTATGTACGTCATGACATAAGTGATGTGTGTACCAAATTTTATGTCTCTATGACAAACTAAATTCTTGGGTCCCATTATAAGTTTGTAGATGGCGCTAGAGGGCCATTTCTAAAGCTAACCCTTTTATTTACATATCTTTGTGTTCAGGTCATGAATGTGCACAAACGCCTATTTGGGTCCAACTTGATCCGAGAAGGCATTTGAGAGTTAACGGATAATTTATTACACACAAAAATGGCCGCCTCGTTACAGGTTTGCCACACCCACACCCGATAAGATATCAAAAACAAAATGACAAGTTTTGTTGGCACACGTGTCTAGATGATACTCACCAAAATTGGGGCCATTTAGACAAAAACACAATGAGTTGAATCTTTTGGCGTAAGGGGTGCAATTTAGGTGGTCGCGCCTTTCACCCCACATGGCGGACTTCCTGTTCAGTTTACGCTGTGGCTGTCATAGACTTTTCTGTTTGCCCTGAGGTGTCCTATAAATGTACCAAGTTTTGTATTTCTACATTGGAAAAAAATTACTTTCACTTTCCATAGGCCCAATGTATTTTGATTTTTCTAGGGGTCGCCACTGAGTCATTTTTCATATTTTTATTTCGGGGACTTCAAATACATAAATTTTTCGCCGACCTTGAACTTTGGGCCCAATAAAAATGTCTTTTCGCGCATGTTCACTGGGTCAAATTGAGGATCATTTTGCAGAAAAAAAAAAAATAAATAAATAAATAAAATAATCCGAGCAAAAACAATAGGCCCTCCCGGCTATCACCGGCTCAGGCCTAATAAAATCCGAGCAAAAACAATAGGCCCTCCCGGCTATCACCTGCTCGGGCCTAATTAAAGCTGCAAGCGGCGATAAAGGCCCTCGCCTCCCTTGCGACCGCGGGCACACATGTATTCGTCGGAGGGCGTTTCATGCTTTAAAGTGTAAACTTCACAGTAATGTCAAATAACCGGCCCTGTGCCTCTGCTTGAATCTTCTTCTGGCTGGAGCCTGCTTCATCACCTCGGGCCTGTTCTACTGCTGGGGCCTGCAACACCACCTTGTAATTTAGAGTTAAAGGCCTCCACATTCCCTGGTTTTCCTGGGATCTGTCTGAACTTTTGGAAATAATAGATTATGCTTGGGCTAAGTCGAGAAAAACAAAGTACTGGCTGGAGATTTGCAATGACTCAGAAAGCGCTGCACCCCCCTGTTAAAAAGGAAAAATGTAAATATTAGTTGTCTAAAATAACAAGTTTACCAGTTCCAAAAGCTTCTGAGGAGTTTTCCAAGACTCTAGACTTGGCTCTGAAGGAGCCTCCTCCAAAGGAAAGATCCTGGCATTTGGTAAATGGCATTTATTTCCCAAAGAAATGGCTGCCGCTTCACAAGCTGATTACGACCACAGCCACAAATGTATCAAAAAAAAAACTGATAATTTTTTTGGCACTCGTGTCTAGATAATACTCAACAAATTTGGGGCCTTTTAGAAGAAAACACATTGGTTTTAATCTTTTGACGAGAAGGGTGTGATTTAGGTGGTCGCGCGTTCCACCCCACATGGCGGACCTCCTGTTGAGTTTAGGCTGTGGCCGTCATAGACTTTTCTGTTCGCCCTGAGGTGTCCTATGGATGTACCAAGTTTCATTTTTTTACGTTGAAAAAAATTACTTTCACTTTCCATAGGCCCAATGTATTTTCATTTTCCAGGGGTCGCCACTGAGTCATTTCTTTTTATTATTTTTTCAAATACTTAAAATACATACATTTTTCGCCAGACTTGAGTTTAGTGGCCAATAAAATGTACTTTTTGCGCACATTTACTGGGTCAAAATTGAGAATCATTTTGCAGAAACAGTTGCAGAAAAATTTTAATAAAAAAAATATATAAATTGAACAAATGTTTACGATTAAATCGCGCTAGTCGGGCGTAGTTGGACGTTTGCACATTTTGAGTTTACTCACTTCATTCGCGCGTGAAATTCACTCAACAGACGCGAATTCGCGTCATGGGAGGGGCTTCTGTCAGGCGGGTTTTCTTCCGGTCTTGTTGAAGAATGGGTGAGATGGATTTTGTCGAGAGAGAAGCGATGCTCTATTAACTTTGGAGGACTGAAAAAAGGCATGAACCCATTGTGCGGGGGTCTATTCGGATGCTTCAGAGGCGGACCCAGCTCCATGAGTTTCACAAACTCCTCCAGGAGCTGCACCTGGATGACGGACCAGTCAATATTTGATGTAATTATAAGTAATTAATATGTGGTCAACTACAGACTTCTGAACAGTTATCAGTAGTCAATATAGTATTGTCTCTAAAACTGTAAATCGTATTTACAATTGTATTTATAACGTTGTGTTGCATCCCTTATTTGTCTTTAATTCTTTAATAAATGGAGCCAGCCTCAAAAAGGAATCTGACTCATCTCATTCTCATTATTCCACACACTGGTCCAGTCATAAATAACTGTTTTCTTACTGTTCTGTTGTAGATGTGTTTGCAATAGGATTTAATAAAAATGAACAAATGTTAACAATAAGTATTCTAGTCTTAAACAAAGAACATTATAAACTTTCTATTTCATTATAAATAAATCACTATGAAATATTGAAATGTTTTTGTGACGTATAAATCATGATGACTATGTGCACAAACAAGTCATAACCTTTGGTCATTATATAAACATTTATTTTAAAAAAAATATGGAAATATGAAACTATACACAAAACATTTCCAAGCAGGAATCAAATAATCCTAAAGTGAAGGAGAGAACAAAGAAAGTCAGGTTTATTTCCTGCAGTCACAGCACCTCATTTTAAAAACCATACGGTGGGTTACAAATGAAGCAGAACTGTGCTGCTTTCATAGATTAATGTATGTATTTCGATATTTGACAAATTCTTTCGTCCAAGACAGTAACCTCTGCAGAAAAGGGACCAGACTCAAGACAAGAGCTCATCCTCTGAACATGGAGCTGGAGCTACAGCATGTGTTTCAGGGAGCTTCTGAACTGGGTACTAGCTCTGGAACTAGCTCTAGAGCTTAGACCCTACCCGAGCCCGTGCACCCGAGAGACCTGCCCGACACATTAACTTATGAGCCCGAGTCCGATTTAAACCTGACCATTTTTTAATACGTGGCCGTTCTGAGGAGAACAAGTCTGTAATGACTAATGAGCCGGTGTGACTCAGCTCAATAATCCGCAGGCGCGCGCTCATGAACCCACCTGTAAAATGATGTTTGTTCAAGTCCATCTCAGACATGACATAAATCTGTAGCTTACAATACTTGTTGTAGCCATTAAACATTATTTTTTTCTTTTATATTTATGTTTAAATATTATTAATATTTTTACATTTCATCTGATTATGATACACTATAAGTGCAAAGATGCGAGTGGGTCAGAAATGATTTTGGTGGTTTCTTTCCTCTTGTACAAATTGTCTCTTAATTTTAATAAAGGTTTCTTCGGCCAATTGCATGTATTTATAAAATAAGAAGCAAATAAGTAGACTATGAGGCCGCGAAAGCGATCGCTTTCATGGCTCATGAACTGGAGCACGTCTCAAATAAACTGAAACTCAGCGGGTTTGCCTTACAGACATGAGAAATATGTAGCCTAATATGTGTAGAAACGAAAAGATTTAAATAAGCACAGTGCAGTGTTCAGAACTCACACGGTAAACAACCAGCTTTATACAGATGGATACGGAGCCCCTCTGGTCTCACTATGTAAAAAAAAAATATATATGTAACTAACTCGTGGCCACGAGATACGCTAAGTCGTGGCCACGAGTTAAGCTAAGTCGTGGCCACGAGATACGCTAAGTCGTGGCCACGAGATAAGTAAATATGAAAGCATGCACACTAACTCTGCCACCCATAAGGCTCATACATAGAGCCAGATGGAGGTACCGTGACCTAAGCCTAGAACGCCCTCTGCTGACGTTTTACATGCTTTTCCAAAATGTCAAACACTTCAATAATTAATAAACCAGTCTGCACACTACTATAGACTATCTTAAAATCATAATCAGAAATACTTTATTGATCTTTATTGATATCGATAACCCAGGGGACAATTGTTGTGTCACAGTTGATGTGCACATCAAGACATTTAAAGAAATATAAATAATAATATAAGTTGGTAAATAAACAAGTAGCCTATACACATGTAAAAAGTATATGCTAAATAAATATATGCTATAAAATATGAAGAAGAGTTATAAAGGACCATGGATATGCAGCCTACAAGATTTACATTACTGTATTAACAGAATTGAATTGATTGTGATGAACAGTACTAGTAAATAAATAGAAGCAGAACTGCAGCAAACTATATTACACTGAATATTAAAACAGATAATATTGCACAGAATGTGAAGTATTACATTGCACTACAGTACAGGGTCCATTTAAATAACAAAGGTTATCGATATCAATAAAGATCAATAAAGTATTTCTGATTGTGATTTTAAGATAGTCTATAGTAGTGTGCAGACTGGTTTATTAATTATTGAAGTGTTTCACATTTTGGAAAAGCATGTCTGTGTAGCCTACGATAAAACGTCAGCAGAGGGCGTTCTAGGCTTAGGTCACGGTACCTCCATCTGGCTGTATGTATGAGCCTTATGGGCGGCAGAGATAGTGTGCATGCTTTCATATTTAATTATCTCGTGGCCACGACTTAGCGTATCTCGTGGCCACGAGTTAGCGTATCTCGTGGCCACGACTTAGCGTATCTCGTGGCCACGAGTTAGCTTATCTCGTGGCCACGACTTAGTTACATATATTTTTTTTTTTACATAGTGAGACCAGAGGGGCTCCGTAGATGGATCACTACTTTAGCAGTTAGCCGCAAATTTCCTCGGAGGGAAGATGGAGCGGTGTTTCTGATATCAGTGAGCGTGGAGTGGAGCGGGAGATGGTAAACCCGGAGCTGGAGCGGAGTGGAGTGATTCTTGAATGCATAGAAGACAAGAATCACATACACTTACGCAGTTCTGTAGGCTTCTGCTGCTAAGTTGCTTCTCGGCGGGTAATTGTCGCCGCTCCACTCCGCTCACATACTCAACTCGCAGCAGAGCGGGGGCGGGCCATCACAATTGACGATGATATCGTCCATTGGCACAACCCAAGTCCAGATGCCATTGCTTTAACTTTTTTTTTTTAATGACCTGAATGACTGAGAACAGTTATGTTTGTGTTGTTTGTCACCAGGGTAAATTGTACGATTGCTATGCATATAATTCAACAGCTTGCTCACCTTACACAGAGTGCAATCTGGAGCTGCTCCAGTAAATGTTCTCTCATACTCCTTATCCACCAACAGAAACCGAGTGCTGGTCATTATTGATATGTTTAAAGTTTTATTTAATTTACATTTACACAGCTAAAATGGTCAAATAAAATTGGCCAGCAGTTTAAATAAAAATAAAAAAATAAAAAAAACAGAAAAAATATTTGTCACAGATGTTCAGGGATTCATCAAAACTCTTTCCTATTTTTGCAAAAAGTAGTTTTACACCCCAAAAATTTAGGATAATGCTTTTTTTGTTTTTTGAGCAAGCCATTGTTGGTGTTTGGCACACTGGAAAAACTGTCACAGATAATGGTTATTATAATGATCACAAATACCCTGTAAACTCTTTCATTAAAAAGACGCCACAGAGCAATGTGCATAGTGATGTTTTATTTATGATGTTTTCCACAAAAAAATGTCTGATCCCTTGTCTAATGTTTCCTACTTCCACCTCCAGAGGGCATAAGAACATTTTAAAAAAGTATGTTTTTGAAAAGTTTGAAAAATTAAGCATTTTGCCCGGTAGGGTCAAAAATTCCAATTGTAGTTAAAAATTGTGAAAACGTAGGTTTAACTCAGAATCCGATTTAAGTTTGTTTTATTTTTATACAGAGTTGTAGATCATTGTGCTTAATCTTAAGCTGACTCTTTTGAAAACTTGCCACGAATCAATGACGTTTGTCTCAAACAATGAAAAACGATGGCATTAAAAAGTAATTTAACCTCACTAAAAAGAAAACAAGGCTAAAAATGACTACATTTAAAATGACACCAGAACCAACGACCAAAACCAGAACAGGAAAGCGGGTCAGGATTCCTCAGCCTCATGTCTATCCTTTTGTTTCTTTACAGAAAATGTCTGAGCTGAACAAGTTCACAGTGGAGCAGGCTGAGGAGGCAGGCTCAGATGGAGAAGGCAACACTGTCTCTGTGATCCCTAACACCACCGGAGAACTGGCCATCCAGCAAGTCCGAACACTTGACCCAGACGGCAACCTGAGGGTGGTCTATCCTTCAAAGACAGACCTCAGCAGTGACGGCACAAACCTGACTGTCATCTGGTAGTGTTTACAGTCGCATCAATAAATTACACACTACCCTATTAGAGTTATAAGTTTCTTTACTTCAAAGAGCATTTCACAATTTCAAAAACATATTTACATTTAGAAGAGGCTTTTATCCAAAGCGACTTACAAATGAGGAAACAGTGGAAGAAATTATAACAACACAAGGTGGCAAAATATTTTTGAGAAATGAGATGGAAAGAAGGCAGACAGTGTTTGTCAATTAGGTGTTTACTTAAGAGATGTGTTTTCAGACGTTTTTTAAAGATGGCTACAGAATTTGTTGATCTTGTAGTAGCAGGTAGATCATTCCACCAATGTGGAACAGATCCAGAAAAAGATGTATGTGATGTATGCAAGAGTGATTTCTTTTTTTTGGGGGGATGGTATCACCAGATGTTATTTTGCAGAGTGCAGGGATCTGGCAGAAACATAGATCTGTATCAGTGAGTGAAGATAGGAGGGTGCAGAACCAGTGGTGGTCTTGTAGGCCAAGGGCAAACCTTTGAACTTGATGTGGGTGTCAACAGGGAGCCAGTGTAACCTAATGAAGAGAGGAGTTAGGTGCTCTCTTCGGTTTGGTTGTGCAGGCAGGGAGTCCAGCCAGTAGAGCATTGCAATAATCCAGTTTGGACAAGACAAGAGCCTGAACTAGGATTTGCGTAGAGTGCTCTGATAGAAAAGGTCTAATTTTCCTAATGTTGTAGAGATAGAATCTACAGGACCTGGTGGTGCTGGCAACATGACTTGTGAAGATTAGTTGATCATCAATTACTACCCCCAGATGGGCTATTGCTACATTTTACATTGTGAACATGCAAACCCCAATAATCAAATATATAACACATACAGTATAATGAATGAATGAATGAATAACATATGCTGCAGTCATGTGGTCTCTGATTCTGAGTTTGGAAATGTGTTTTCTGTTGTGTTCTGGTGCTTTAATTTCAGAAAAGTACAATGTTAGTTACTATCCACAACCCACCTCAGTTAGTATAAGTAAGTAATGGTATTGCATTATTTAGTAAAAAAAAAGGTTAAAGTAAAAACATCTGGACATCAGGGCTCATAACATTAGTTTTAATAGTTTTGTATAAAATCTTCTATCCTTGTCGTTACATCTGCATAAACCTGTAAGACTATCGCAGGTGTTATTTTCTAGTATTAATGGGGCACATTGAGCGTTCTTTCAAATTTAAAGCTTAATGCTGATAACGTCTCCACCTTTTAGATGTAACTGCTGGACTGTTAACGGTTAAATATTGCAAGTCACTCTCATGTAAACAACCGCTCATTGTAAAGAGTCATTGTGCAATATGCAAATTAAGTCTGAAAGTTGGGAGATATGTTTTTGTACCCATGTTCTGGAGGTTTTAGTTTGAGCGGTTGTTTTTTTTTTTTTTTTTTTTCTGAGGACCCCAGTATTGCAGCAATAAAAGGCCACACTAACCTCACTGGGGTTGTTACAATCAAAATGTAAGTGTTGTTACAATCTCCTCACCTGGTTATTAAATCCGAATAAACACTTACTGTGGACTCTAGGGATCTACTTCTTGGCTCTCAGCAATACTTTTTAGGGTGAGACGGGGAGGCCAATGATAACCACAGATGCTAAATTGTAACTGGAGGTTAATTTCTGTATTGCATTATCCTTTAGATTTCCGACATAAATAATACAATATATACATTCCATTATTAATTTCTACAGAAGTAGTGTTTCTGCAACACTACTGATTCTTTGAAAAAGTGTAAGTGACCTATTTCATATGACATTTTACTGTTCACATTTTGGTATTTGAAATACAGCCTATTAGTCCCTCCTCACAAACCTCACTAATAAAACATATTTAGCTTCCGTGGCAAAATACTTTGAAGCTAACAGAGCAATGCCTAAATCTGCCAATGTACAAAAATCAGACGTTGACATATCTTGTAACCAGCTGCAGGAGATACAGTCAGGATTTTTTATGCTTTATACATACAGAAATAATGTTTAAACTAACTCTATGCGAGTGAAAAGTGAAAGGTAGCTGTTGTAGTTCAGAAGGACATGATAGTCTTCTGAATGATGTCCACACATTCTTGCATCTCGTCCTCTTTGATGATGAGAGGAGGAGCCAGGCGGATGACCGAGCCATTGTTGGTGTTTTTGGCCAGCAGTCCGTTGTCGCGGAGACGCAAACACACCTTCCAGGCATCCCAGTCTGAAAGATGGAGGGGGGGTGAAAGTTACTGTCAGATGGGACACACAAAGGCTGTGCAATAGAACAATAATGGATTGTTACAATTTGAACTGTTTGAGATATATATATATATATATATATATATATATATATATATATATATATATATATATTTACATTACACTCAAATGAAGGATTATTAGGAACAACTGTGTTCAAGTTCTCAATAATGCAAGAATCAACCAATCACATGTCAGTTGCTTCAGTGCATTTAGGGGTGTGGTCCTCGTCAAGACAATCTCCTGAACTTCAAACTGAATGTCAGAATGGGAAAGAAAGGTGATTTAAGCAATTTTTAGCGTGGCATGGTTGTTGGTGCCAGACGGCCGGTCTGAGTATTTCACAATCTGCTCAGTTACTGTGATTTTCACGCACAACCATTTCTAGGGTTTACAAAGAATGGTGTGAAAAGGGAAAAAAATCCAGAATCAGAAAAGGTTTATTGCCATTATCGGTGAACAAGATTCACAAACTAGGAACTTGCTTCGGCGATAAGGTGCAACATGAAGGGCATGCATAAAATATAAAATAAAATACAATATAAATAAAATTATACAGACTAAAAAAAAGAAAACTTGAATATATACACACAATTTACAGTTGTAGGATATGGTACAAACATTTGCAGTGCAATGAATAGTTCTTGATATTATGTGCTTATTAAAGTGACAAGTGTTATGAAGTGTTAAAGTGACAAGTGTTTATGAAGTGTTAATGAGTCCAATGGCAGAGGGGAAGAAACTGTTCTTATGGCGGGAGGTTCTGGTCCAAATGGAGCTACCTGAACTGCATAAACCACTTTACTCTGTTTGTGCGAGGGGATCTTCACTTTAGGGTGGATCACTTTTTGATGCAGTATATTCTCTAGTTTACAATGGACTGGAATATTGTGTGTGTGTAGAAAATCTTTTTAGGTTTTCAGATAAACCAGACACATAAGGGATAACTACACCCTTCTATTTTGTCCCTGGTTTCTGTGTGTTTGGTTTCTCTGTCCACTTGGTTTTGTTGAATGTCCATCTAGGGTATCCACAGTCTCTCAGGGCTTTACAAATCTGTTGTTCTTTATTCCGTTTACCTTCTGAGGTTGTGGGCACCTCTTGGGCTTGTGCTAAAAAGTCCTGATGAATTTTGGCCAGAGAGGCCAGATGGTTTGATAGGGGTGAGACGGAAACCATTTTTGTTGAAATGGTAAAGCCTTCTCTGAACAGAAGGAGGTGGCCTCAGATTCCTGTTGCCTAGTATTTACAAGTGTTTTGAAACCTAAACCAAAACAGTTTTACTCTAGAACAACAACACCGCCTGAATGGAACAGTGACAATAACAACTCTCCTGAGCCTTTAATGACTCTCACATCACGAGTCACACTGCCCTTTCATAGCTAGCGACAATGAGACCAGAACAGCCTGGTCCTATCAGGTTTGGTTTCAGGTTAAATCTCCTCCATCTAGAGAAATAAGATCAGCTCTCTTATCACTTAATCTCAGAATTGATAAAGTCTCTTGGAATTTGAGACAAAACGTCTTCACCTTGAAAACTCCAGTCTAGTCCAGATGTTTTTGCGTAAACCTTTTCTTCAAGATAACCTGGATGGCTGAGAACCTTCACCGACATTTAATCAAATAGTGTACTGTAACTCTTTGCATGATCATAAAAGCAAACAATTGTCATAATGACATCCTATTCCAAAACTAATTTTATGAATTTAGTGTTTGACCCTCTTTTGTCTTCAGAACTGCCTTAATTCTACATTTCTACGACATTGATTCAACAAGGTGCTGAAAGCATTCTTTAGAATTGTTGGTGAGCTTGTGCAAATTGTAGCCTCTTTTTCCTACTTGTAGTGGAGATGAGTGGTAGTCTTCTGCTGTTGTAGCCCATCCGCCTCAAAGTTGTGCGTGTTGTGGCTTCACAAATGCTTTGCTGCATACCTCGGTTTTAATGAGTGGTTATTTAAGTCAAAGTTGCTCTTCTATCAGCTTGAATCAGTCGGCCCATTCTCCTCTGACCTGTATCATCAACAAGGAATTTTCGCCCACAGGCCAGCCGCATACTAGATGTTTTTCCCTTTTCACACCATTCTTTGTAAAGCCTAGAAATGGTTGTGCATGAAAATCCCAGAAACTGAACAGATTGTGAAATACTCAGACCGGCCCGTCTGGCACCAACAACCATGCCACGCTAAAAATTGCTTAAATCACCTTTCTTTCCCGTTCTGACATTCAGTTTGGAGTTCAGGAGATTGTCTTGAACAGGACCACACCCCTAAATGCACTGAAGCAACTGCCATGTGATTGGTTGATTAGATTCTTGCATTAATTAACACACACTCACCTTTTAAATTTAAATGGAGTGTAAAGTGTTATCTGTTGTAGTTCTAATATTTACTATTATTGTAAATATAAATCATGTATTTATGTTTTGTGCTGTAATGGACTGAAAATAGATTTTATATATACATATACATACAGCCCTCAGATACTTCAGTAGGTGTTGCTTCTTTACCTTTGGTCTCGCTAATGACCAGCGCCTGGAGAAGGCCTTTTCCTCGGACGTCTGTCACAATGTCTTTAGGGAGCATTCGCAAACCACTCTGCAACAGTTCACCCATCACCGCAGCGTTCTCTGCCAACTTCTCATCCTCCATCACCTTCAAACAAGAGCAGACGTGAGGTGTAAATGGGATGTCATTGTTAAGTATATAAAGAGTTTTTCATAATTATTAAATGTGGATTAAAGTCAACTGACTTGAAGAGAAGCCATTGCCACATGACAGGCCATGGGGTTGCCTCCAAATGTGGAGCCGTATTGTCCGATTTTGATGGTCAGCGTGATCTCGTCATCACACAGCACTGCAGAAACCTGAGGACACATATTAATCACTGGTGGGAGGGTAAAATCATAGACATACAATATATTAATGTCTGCTGATATTTATGGTTTTAGTTGATTGTATGGGTGAAGCGCTTCTGCACCTACAAACTTTCACATGCATGTATTTACAGGCGCAGCACTACCACTAAAGATGCCTCACTAAACACACATGACTTGATATTTTCCAGAGAGGAGGAAAAAAAGGGCAATGTTACTGATACATACAGGGTAGACTCCTCCAGACAGTGATTTTCCCAGTATTAGGATGTCTGGCCGCACTTGCTCGTGGTCCACAGCCAGCCTTCGTCCAGTACGTCCCATTCCTGTCTGCACCTCATCAGCTATCCACAGCACCTTCATCAGTGGACACAAGTCATTACACCACAGAATGCTCTAACAGTGTATTGCGCCAACTCTTTTATTTGTATGTAATGGCATACTAGGTTTGTTGAGACTGGTTTTATGTCTGTGTTGGTCTTTTAACACACTTTTAAGTTCCATTAATAAATGTGAAACGTGACTGCACTTGAGATTTATCCCTGTTTAAACATATTTTGAGATATGTTTACATGCAGTCAGACAGAACAAGGACATAAAATATATAAACAAACATGTCCTGACTTTGACTGGAGTGAGCGGTCACTGTAACATCATTAGCTGTTATAACCGTATACAGCCGAGTATCACTGTTTTTGTTCAGTATCTAAAATAATAACTATGTTCCTCTCAACCATAATACTGGCTTGTCCCATTTTATGAAATGAGTTGTTGTGAACACTTACATTGTATTTGGTGCAGAGCTGTCTGACTTTAATGAGGTACCCAGGGTCAGGCACCACAACCCCAGCGTCCCCCTGAATGGGCTCCACCATGAAGGCAGCTGTGTTGGGGTCCTGTAAGGCTCTCTGGAGGAAATGAAAGATAGTCAAAGGATGTGTTTATGACTGCGGTGATGAACAGAGAGCAGCTGTACCTCCAGAGCAGCGGTGTCATCGTATGGAATGAGCTCAAAACCAGGAATGTATGGACCAAAATCCTCATAACTGTTTGGGTCCGAGGAGCTAGACAAGGCACCCAAAGTGCGGCCCCAGAAGTTTCCATCTAAATTTGAACAATTCCATATTTTACCTTTTGTATTTTTTATTTGATAACCATTACAAATAACAATAATAAAAAAAATGTAAAGCTCTATATTATAAGATGTAACGTCACAAAATGTGAAATTATTTGAACAACCAAAAAATCCAATCCTTACAGACAATAAAGTAGGCACAGATTATGGTGCTATAAAAATACATGATTATAGATTGATTAGTATGATTAATGTTGATGATTAATATACAATGTTCTAGAAGTCTTCTAAATATGACTGTGTCTTGAGCCAGAGCTCTTTGGTGTGGCCAGATAACCCATTAACACTAAAAGGTTTGTTCATAGACCAGTGGATAAGAACACCCAGGTTTCTTACCAGAAAACATCACTCACGCTGTAATGTGTCTCGCTGGCAGAAGCACTACTTTGAAAAACATAAGAGTCAGAAAACCATGGATCCATAGTCAGACCATGGAAAAGCACCGACTGGGTTTAGACTGTTGAAAGAGAGGTGGACCTGAGAGAAACCTGAGGGAGCCAGGAAGGGAGCCAGAGACAAGGGACATACAGAAGAAAAGGAAAGGAGGGAGCACATGACATCATCCCTGTTACCACACTGTTTGTATACTGTTGCCATACGTGTAAAACTCAAAATATTTTCCTATAAACATACAGTTTTAGTCCAAGTACACCGATCAGGCATAACATTATGACACCTTCCTAATATTATAGTCCACCTTTTGCTCCCAAACAGCCCTGACCTGTTGAGGCAGATTCTACTAGACCCCTGAAGGTTTATCAGCAGCAGATCTTTTAACTTCTGTCAGTTACAGGTGCGGTCTCCATGACTTGTTTGTTCAGTACATACCACAGATGTTCCACTGACTTGAGGAATTTGGAGCCAAATTAACACCTCACGCTCACTGTTGCACATGGGTCAGCGTAGGCATCCTGACTCTCTCATGGAACTCCTTAAAAGGTCCTCGAGTAAGGGTGCCGCCATATACAGCGTTATACCGCCGACCATCAGAGGCCAGGCTCCAAAAGCGGAAGTATAAGGAGAAATCCAATGGCGACTTTAAAAGTGTAAAAATTAAGTTTACAGTACAGCCTGGTACAAAAGATGGCTCAGGTCTCTAGAGTTAAGTTTTTCACGTTTATGCTATCTAAAAACTATTGTTTTACTATGGAGTAAAAGTCAAAAAGCCCGAATGTAACCGCCAATTTGTTGCCCGATCGTAACAACAATATCGGTGAATAGGGGAACAATGGGCGGAAGTTGTCCATAGTATATACTGTCATTACCCCAGAGACAACAAACTGCGATGCACTGTGTCCCAATGATTGTGTGGTTTACAGAACTAGACTAAGAGACCATTTAAAGGCCTTTGCAAGTGTTTTGAGTTAATTAGCTGATTAGAATATGGCCCCAGGTGTCTTCAAAATTAAACCTTTTCACTATATTAAAATTTTCTGATATTAAATTTGGGATTTTCCTTAGTTGTCAGTTATAATTATCAAAATTAAAAAGAAATAAACATTTCAAATATATCAGTCTGTGTAATGAATGAATATAATATACAAGTTTTACTTTTTGAATGAAATTAGTGAAATAAATCAACTTGATGATTTTCTAATTATGACCAGCACCTGTGCATTAAACCGGAGTAGATTATAGCTTAGTTTATTTCTATCTGTAGTCCCATATTGTACATGTTTTTGGTGGTAGGGAAAACAGGAACACCGGTTTGGGGACCACAGGATCTCATCTCAGCACGTATTTTGCAGATAATCTTGTCCTGTTGGCTCCATTATGTCAGGACCTTCAGCTTCACTGGGACGGTTTGCAACAGAGTGTGAAATGATGTAGTGAAGTGATGAGCACCTCCATGTCTGAAACCATAGTTCTCATTCATGAAAAGGGTGGCTTGCCCCCTTTATGTTGGTGGAGAAATCCTGCCTCAAGTGGAAGACATCAAGTATCTTGGAATCTTGTTCACAAGTGAGGTAAGAATGGAGAAGGAGATTGACAGACGAATTGGTGCAGCTTTTGCAGTGATGCAGTCAATGTACGCTTGATCTTGATCTTGACATAGATCATGATCTCAGACAAAAGCACCCGAAATGAGTTTCTTTCGCAAGTTACAAGGAAGTGTATGGGGAGTGAAAAGTCTATGAGTCTCTGCTTAGACTACTGCTAGAAAATGGATGGATGGATGGATGGATAGCTGGTCTGTTGGATCAGAGCACATGGGTCAGCCCTTAACGTGCATCAATGAGCCTTGGAAGGGCCACTTTTGACAGATGCTGACTACTGCAGACCGGGAACACCCCACAAGAGTCACGTTTTGGACATCCTCTAATCCTGTTGTCTAGCCATCACAATTTGGTCTTTTTTCCTGCTTCCTAACACCTCAACTTTGAGGACAAGATGTTCACCTATTGCCCAATAAAGCATATCCCACTAAAGGTGCCATGGTAAAGAGGTAATCTGTGTTATTCACTTCACCTGTCAGTACTCAAAATGTTATACCTGATCAGTGTATGTGCTATGTATAAAATGTCAGCAAACGGCATGATGCTTCTGTTGTTTAATGTTATGTAAGTCTTTTTTTTTTTTTCTTTTTTGTCTATTTATTTCAATTTTTTTGCATTTTGTTTCTGAGTCATTGTAGTATTTATGCAACTTATTTGATAAGACCCTAAACAACCACTGAAACATTTTCATAAAAAGGTTATAAAGAGTGTTTCCTGGTGTGGATCAAAGACTTTTGAAGAATTTTTAAGGGCCTTTCTGAAACAGTTTCTTACTCCCTCTACCTATTCACTTGATTTATGAGTTCATGTGGAAGGTTTGCAATAGAAAGGATCATCTGTGGATCATCACCTGCCGACACTCATTACTTCTGCTCATCCTGTTCCAAACTAATTTAGTTCCATGTTCCCCATGGACCATAATATTATCAAAGTGGACATTAAACATTTTTTTTACAGACATTCATAAATTACATGTACATAAATAATATGTACAATCAAAGTTGTTTCAGAAAGTCCCTACTTCACAAGTTTTCTATGAGCTGCTGTGTCCAAAGTAAATCTGTCACTTTATAATGCATATAATGTGGATGAAAAGAAGAATAAACAACATAGAATGTTGTGGTATTTTTCATTCCTTATTAGTCTAGTAAAAATAATGTCCAAATGTCTGATTTACAGAGATGTTATTTGTGATCAAGCAAAATTAAAACTGGATTGTATTAACCAATTTTTCCTTTGTGTAGTATTGCACTACAGATTATAAAGATAATCAGTTAGCGCCCATGTCAAATTGGGCAATATCTGTTGTGTCACTGTGGTTTATTGAAGAAGGGTATAGGACAAAATTGGAATCTATGTCTAACTCAACTGAATTAATTTGAGTATTTTTTTACAACACAAGATATCTTACTTGCAAATATGATTTTGGCCTGGTTTTTGGGGACACCCTTCACTTTGTAAGCCCAGCTCCGGGCGAGCTTGCAGGCTGTTTCTCCACCTTCAACACCTGCTGAACAAACATTAGCCACTTGTTTTACCTGTGAATACATGGGAGACGCTCCTCAAGTTACTTTACCTGTGTTTGTGGGTAAAACCTTGTCATAACCAAACAAAGTGGTGATGTACTCCTCATACACTCCCAGCATGTTGTTAAAGAACGCTCTCGAAGTCTGGGTGAGTTTAGCGGCCTGGGCGTGGAGCGCGGCCAGGATCCTGGGGTGACGGTGACCATGGTTTAAAGAGCCGCACGCGCTCAGAAAGTCATAGTACTTATGGCCCTCCACGTCCCAAACATGGACGCCTGCACACAAACCCAAAATCAAACCTCAGTTTGTCCAACACCTTTAACTGTGCACTAGAGTACCGATACTGACCCTCTCCTCGCTCTAGGATGACTGGGATGGGCCGGTAGATGTGGGCGCCATACTTGTGCTCTAGGGAGAAGAGTCCATCTGAGGAGCTGCCTCCAAGCTTGAGCTGGGATGAGGCGGAGGAGGCAAGACGTTTGGCCAGAGGGACAAAGCCACGGAGGCCAAGGGTAGCACAAGTCATGTTGCTGAGCTGAACACAAAGCACCAAGAGCAAAGCAGCAGCAGTAAGTATTACCTTCAGAGTGAACATAGAGCAATTCCGGTTGGATGACTATTTGTCATCCATTGGTTTTACACACCACAGAAGTATTTGTGAAGTATTGCCGCACACCACACTGAGGCCCTGTGCTTTCCTGCCACTTCACTTTAGACATTACAGAGACAATGTTTCTTCTTTCTCTGGTGAATATGAGTGTCTTCAGCTTATGTTTTTGATGTTTTTGATGTTAGTGAGGAAACTCACCTGGGCATGGGCATGTTTCAGTAATAATTAATTTGCACGTTGCAACACCAGGGTGGAACGTCCACCCCACTGGTGGAATGGCTCAACAAAAGCTATTTTAGACCTACAATTCTTCGAAAATCATGAGTTTTTTTTAGAAAATATGACCTTGCTTGAGAACAGAAACAACACTTTTAATTGTAGGAAGAAAAGTAAATCTCTATTCTGTAATAACCTCAAGACTTCCTTCATTTGACAGACAGCTCCCGAGAAAAGATGCCACCACTCTTTGAGATATACAGTCTCACAATAACATTAACATTTTCTGGAAAACATTGTGAAAAGTAGTTACATACAAATATGTAAACATGTTGTGTCTCTGACCAAACTGTAGTTTACTGAGCTGAGCTGGGACCAGTTTCACAAAACCAGTCTGTTAAGATCTATTTACCAGAAAAACATCTAGTTTATGATAAAAAAAATTGTACACCAACTCCTACAATGGTGTCAATAAAACATCAGCATATGGATTATCTGACATTAGTAACAAGCTAAACTTTTTTTCATAAATGCAGAATGAAAAATATACAGTATAGCGTTTTTTTTATAGTGCTTGTCTAGACTTGCTAGAATGGTCTCATGAGTCAATTTATTTATGAAATGTTATTCATAAATAAATTTAATAACATTTTAATTTCCATGAATACTTCACAACTTCATACTTCAATACTTTACATGTGTTAAGAGTTGGTTAGGAGTGGTTCTAATCAATTGTCATGTCCCTTTAAAGCCTCAGCACGCGCCAACATATAGCATCAGTCCAGACCTGCTCATTCTACTAAAGAACAGCAGCTTCTGTGAGAAATGCAGAACAATCACAAGCTTATTGTTTTTTTCATCTGCAAATTTACGCACACAAAATTTTAACTGTTCCATAAACAAGTCACTGAATTGCTTTTCTTTTTCACAGCCTCAGGCCTAAACTAAGTACAGCTGACAAACGTTTGATTTGAGAATAGTTTCAACTGCACTCAGCAGGAGTGCATGAAGAGACCTGAATTGGTTGGACCTCAGGTCCACTTGGGGGAAAGGACCTGGTTCTAATGATGGAATCACTATTACATTAATTCTAAGTAAAACTCAGAGGCGAGTCCCTGCGAGAATGTGTTTCTGTTTCCTGAAATTTGAAATCCACCTGAGAATAGTTTGCCTGCTCTAATCTTCTTGCACTCACAAACCTGTATTAGAAATGGAGGTATTATGTTCTTTATTGTCTTAACTTTAGTTTAGATCATACATTTAGTACATTTCCACTGGGCTTTTATAAGTGAGTTACAAACATTCTTTGCATTGTCTTTGACAATCGGTATGCGTCCTGTTTGTTCATCTAAAGGCCTGTCACTGATTGATGCTCAGAAGCTTCTCTCAGGGTAGTCTGTGTTTACACTTGGTCTAAAACCTTCTTTATCCCAGTGGGAATGCTGTTCTTGAACTTAACAGCCTAACGTCAAAAGGTGTTCTTACTCACTACTGGTTTATTTTGACATATTGCATAACAGAATAGCCATTAACGTTATATTAATAAACAGAAGAATATGTATTTCAGGATACACTAATTGGCAATCAAATGCTTTAGAAACCAACACAAACAGCAGTTTCAACCCAAAGCTTGAAAAAAAAAAACTTCCAGAATTGATAAAGTCTCTTGGAATTAGAGACGAAACGTCTTCACCTTATAAACTGAGTCCAGATACTTTTACTTAAACCGTTTTTTTAAAAGGACATGGTCTTTTTTTGTACTGAGACATGGGTACAGCATTTCCTTCTTTATCTTTCCATGACAGAAGCACAATAAAGGATCCTTGAAACAAATAACAAGAAATTCCTGATTCTTGGTTTTCACCATCCCCAAATCAAGACTAGGGCCAGAAGTAAAACACAGATTTAAGGGGTCAATGTAGTAATCTCACACTAAGCCCAGAAAAAAACAAAGAAAACACATCAGTGCCTGAGGCACACTGTTGCCTCTTGTTGCCTGAGCTCAGAGCTATGTGGAAATGTTTAAGATATGCAGTTTTAAATTAAAGGTTAAAGCAAAGGCAACTGGACTTAGTTTTCAAGGTTTTATCTCTTGTTCCATGAGACTTTGTCAATTCTGAGCTCAACTAACGTGAATTCAGACGGGATGGAAGAGATCTGGGGCCTCAAAGGATTGAGCAACTTTCATACTGAAAAATGCGTATGGCTAAAACTGAGAATATACATACGGCCAGAAATGTTCTGATGTATCAATCCGTGCGTATGCTCACCAGCAGCAATTTGTCTTTACTAAACCTGGAGCAGAACTTTGCGTTGTGCTGTTGTACAGACTGATGCGCAGTAGAACACATCAGTCTGTACAACAGCACAGCAGAACAGGAGGGGGATGAAGGAGTGCGGGAGTGGTGTGTCCGCGATGTGGGCCTTGTGGGCGGGTGCGAGGTGTGAGAGGCGTAACGAGAGCAGAGTCGTATTGTTTAACACGGCATTTTTTTAACCAAACAGCCCCAAATAGAGCGTTTGTAGGAGCTGCTCAGGTTCATGTCCAATAGATATATAAATAATAAAAATACATAAATCTAGCTTGATAAATATTGAGCCAAATTATGAAGAAGGATACGGCGCTTTTTTATTATTTAAAACAATACTTTTGCAGTGGTACGCACAGTTTCACGTATAGTTGGACATGATCTTTGGCTGGAAGGTGGCGTACCCAACATTTTTATGGGTAATGTTAGTACAATGTTAGTACAGAAGAATTTATGTTAATGTGAACGTTACCAGAGTCAGAGGAATCGCGTTGAGAGCCTGTCGAACGTGCCGGGGCTTGTAAAGCATAGGACTGCAGCTGGTGCACAGGCTGCAGGGAACATGTCACCTTGCTATAACTATAGGCTACTCCACGCCTATGCGTCATTGGGCGGATGCGTGCACACGGGAGCGCCTTCTGATTGGGTTTGGGGCCTGGCAAAGAGCGAGCACCTGCCCAGGTAACAATCCCGATGCTGTCACGGGTTACTCATCCCACAGGGCTGTATAGGATAAGGGCTCTGACTACGAGTGACAATCAAATACATAAAGCGTTTGAGAGGGCAGTAACTTTTAGTCAAAAGTAGTCGGGGTGCCTGTAAGTGTAAAGAAAATTTCCAAATGCAATTATTGGATGATGAAAAAGTGTTTTGTGTGAGGTACACACACAAAACACGTTAGTAAACACACAATCCCCAGGTGCCATTGGCATATAGCAATAAACATATTATCGACTATCAGGCCATTTCTGTACATTGTCCATTTTTTCTCTTTTTTTCATTTGGTGATCATTGTGGCTGTGTTACATCTTCTAATGTTTGCACCCCTGTTCACTCTAGGGATACTTAAGCCAAAAATGATTGAACATTTGGTAGTTTTGAGCATCACTGGTGTGGTTTAAGAGATTTAGGCAGGAAAAAAAACTAACCAAAAATGATGCTATACATTACTTTTTGACATATTAAAGACTCTATCGGCATTTTTGAATGCCCATTTTAAGCTGGAGGGTCCCCAGATTTGAAACAACAAACACAACCACCTCATTCCAATATTATTCCACAGCCCCCCTAGAAATTGCCCACAAAATGTATGCCCTACATAAATGTACACTGAAAAAACTGAAAGTGGTGGGCAATGGCAGAGTGGGGTACTAAACTCCAATAGGATAGTGGGCGTAGAAAGCTTTCAAAAGTGTGGGGGATGTAAGGGGGGATTAATAAAACTTTACGGTGAGCTGAGCACCTCATTAGCCAAGCAAGCAAAAGTCACCAAAAGAAACATTTTAACAAAGTTTTGGGCATGTATTTAGATGCAAATTTGTGTAACATTATAGCCGGAGGGTCCGGAGGTCCTCCACTACAAAATTTTAATAAAAACTAATTCTCTCTGAGTTTTAGATGATTTTGGGTCAGAAAATGAAATCCAAGACTCCAAAGGCTTTAAAATAGAAACAATGGCCAAACATGGTTTATAAAAAACTCCCTTTACTTTTTTGTCTGTAGCATGTTTGCAAGATGTGGGTCTATTTGAGCTCATTGAAATAAGATGAAATCAAATTTTTAACCCTGGATAACAAAATATATCAAAGTGTTTTAGATTATTTTTTTTTACTCACTGCTCATACCTTTGTTTGTTTTTTCACTGTTGGTAGTTAATTTTCAGTGTTTTTACAGATAGTCCACCATTGGTTTGGTAAGTATAATTTTATATGTTACCAGCACTGGCTCTACTTCACCACTAGGTCACATTTGGGGCTGCTAAATCCCTAAAATGGGCAGACAACGCCTGTGGAATGGGGGCCCCTTAAATTAAGAGCTATTGCCCTGAAAATCAATCATATTGGTGAACTCAGTGTTTGTCTGTTTTTATACAAATTGTGTAAATTGTTAATGATTTATCATTTTCATATTTTGATAAATGAAAATTAAAAAAAATATATATATATATACATATATATACACATGTATATATATATATATACGCTCACCTAAAAGATTATTTAGAACACCATACTAATACTGTGTTTGACCCCCTTTCGCCTTCAGAACTGCCTTAATTATACGTGGCATTGATTCAACAAGGTGCTGAAAGCATTCTTTAGAAATGTTGGCCCATATTGATGGATAGCATCTTGCAGTTGATGGAGATTTGTGGGATGCATATCCAGGGCACGAAGCTCCTGTTCCACCACATCCCAAAGATGCTCTATTGGGTTGAGATCTGGTGACTGTGAGGGCCATTTTAGTTCAGTGAACTCATTGTCATGTTCAAGAAACCAATTTGGAATGATTCGAGCTTTGTGACATGGTGCATTTTCCACACTGACTCTACCATCTGAATGTCTCAACAGAAATTGAGACTCATCAGGCCAGGCAACATTTTTCCAGTCTTCAACTCCAATTTTGGTGAGCTCGTGCAAACTGTAGACTCTTTTTCCTATATATAGTGTAGATGAGTGGTACCCGGTGGGGTCTTCTGCTGTTGTTGCCCATCCGCCTCAAGGTTGTGCGTGTTGTGGCTTCACAAATGGTTTACTGCATACCTCGGTTGTAACGAGTGGTTATTTCAGTCAAAGTTGCTCTTCTACAGCTTGAATCAGTCGGCCCATTCTCCTCTGACCTCTAGCATCAACAAGGCATTCTCGCCCACAGGACCCAACAACCATGCCACGCTCAAAATTGCTTTTTTTTATTTTTTATTTTTTTTTCAACTATGTTTATTGAGCAATGAGATACAGGATGCACACAATAAGAAACAGTACAATACAACAGTGCTCACATTTTTTCCCAATTCCCCCCCCCCACCCTTCGACGCTCTCCACTCCTAGGTAACAAGCAAGAAAAAAAATTTTAAAAATAAAAAACGTAGCATTGTTGTTAGTTACACTGTGTGTAGAAAGGACATAAACATTTCATTCATCTGGAATGATATTTAGAGAATCTATGATGGAAAGCAAGGGGTTCCAAATTTTGTCAAATCTCCTCAGGGAGCCTCTAAGGGAAAACCTTAACCTCTCAAGTTTTAAGTTATGCAAAACTTCCTTAATCCATCTATCATATGATGGAGGTAAGGCTTGTTTCCAGTTAAGTAAGATCAATCGCCTAGCAAGCAGAGTACAGAAGGCCAAAGAATGTTGTGCTTCGGCTGTTATAGAGTGCTGTCATGTGAAATACCAAAAAGGGCAGACAAAGGGTTTGGGTTTGATATACAATGGTAGGCTGTGTGAAGAGTGTTGAAAATTTTAAACCAAAAGTCTGTTAGCTTTGAACATGACCAAAACATGTGAATTAAATCTGCAGGAGATTGATTGCACCTATTACAGACATCAATAACATTGGGGTAGAACTTAGACAATCTGTGGTTAGTGTAATAAGTCCTATGTATTAGTTTACATTGAATTAATCCGTGCCGTGCACAGATGGAAGAGTTATGGACTAGCTCTAGAATTTGGTCCCATTGATCTTCCTCAATATGTCCCAAGTCCTGTTCCCATAGATCTCTGTTTTTTGGGGGGAAATTAGAGACAGTGGAATCAAGAGCTCCAAAGATTTGAGAAATGGCTCCTCTTTGATTGGGGTTTACTTTGAGAAGGGTGTCTAACAAAGTCTCTGGTGGTAGATTTGGGAAGTCAGTGTAATTTCTTTGTACAAAATGCCTAATTTGAAAGAAGCGAAAAAAGTGAGAGGTAGGGAGTTGAAATTTGGCTGATAAGGCAGCGAAAGGGATGAAGATACCATTGTCATAGAGGACATTGATAGCTGTGATACCTCTGTCACTCCAGAGTTGAAAGGCAGAGTCCATAATAGAAGGTTTAAAACTGTGATTGTGAGTTACAGGGGCAAGGATAGAAGGATGTTTCAGGCCAAAATGCTTTCTGAATTGCATCCATATTTTAAGTGATTGAGTGACTACAGGATTAGCAGTAATGTCAGTGGTTGACATTGGGAGTTGGGAGTATAACCATGATTGTAGTGGGGTTTTAGAGGAAGAAAGTTCTACTTGGACCCAAGCTGGCTGGGTGGCTGCAGGCTCGACTATCCAGTATAGGAGTTTTTGAATGTTGGCGGCCCAGTAATAATGTAGAAAATTGGGAAGGGCCAGCCCCCCGGACCTTTTAGGGAGCTGTAATATGTTTTTCCGCATGCACACTGGTTTATTACCCCAAAGGAAATGAGAGACTGATTTATCTACTTTGGCAAAAAACTTCTTTGAGATGAGTACGGGGATATGTTGGAATAGATAGTTGGGAGGATGGTCATTTTGATAAGGTTGACCCTGCCAGCTAAAGAGAGGGGCAGAGTATACCATCTGCCAAAGTCTTCCTCGACTTTTTTAAGCAAAGGGTTGAAATTACTATTAAAAGTGTTTGCCAAGGACCCGGTGATGAAAATGCCCAAATATTTGAAGCCTTGCTCCACCCACCTAAAAGGGGCTACATGGTTTGGCAGTTTACCTACGAGGTTGTTGATCGCGAATGCCTCACTCTTCCCAAAATTTAGTTTATATCCTGACAGTTGGCCAAATTGTTTTAAAATTTCAAAAATTACAGGAAGAGAGGACACCAATATCTCAGGGGTGCTGGAGCTGGGCATGTTCAAAATGTTTAGGAGTCTTCTAGTGTTGTGAAATGAGTGCCTCCCCAGCATGAAGCCTGTTTGATCTGCTGAAAAAATTCCTGGCAAAACCTTCTGAAGGCGGAGGGCTAGGATCTTAGCTAGAATTTTATAATCCACGTTTAGTAATGATATAGGTCTGAAGCTACTGCAAAGTAAGGGGTCTTTTTTAGGAGAAGAGTAATTGTGGCATTGGTCAGGGTTGGAGGAAGTCTGCCAAGTGACAGGGCTTCATTGTACATATCACTTAGAACCGTAGAGAGAAGTGGGGCAAATTTCTTGTAAAATTCCACTGTGAATCCGTCTGGGCCGGGCGATTTCCCACTCTGCAACGTAGCTATCGCTCCCATGCTGCTCCCTCTGCTGTAGAGATTAACATAGCTAAATTCTCTGCTAGTCCCTGATCTACTTTAGGGAACTCGATTAAACTTAAACCACTTGTTGAACTGGTGTTAGGGTTATCAGAGGCATATAGTTCAGAGTAGAATTTAGAAAACGTTTCATTAATAAGCTTTGGGTCAGTGCTAGTGGCGCCCGATGAGTATAAAATGCTAGAAATGAACCTAGATGCTGCTTCAGCTCTAGCTTGCTGGGCAAGAAGTTTACCATCCTTATCTTATTCTTTGTCTCGACTTAAGCAGTTGCATTCCTGCGTCGTTTGACGTTAAAAGTTTGACGTAAACGCTTATAAAGTGAGGGGTCTGGGTTATTTGCATAGCTATCATCGATATCCAGAATTTTTTGTGCTAGCTCTTTTGTCTAGACCTGGCAGTTTTTCTGAGGTGGGCTGTGTAGGAAATAATCTGGCCTCTTAAATAAGCCTTGAGGGACTCCCACAAGGTGCCCTCGCAACGTCTGGGTTGTTATTTATTTCAAGAAATAGTTCAATGCTTGATCTTAAAGATTCCACCAGAGGGTCGTCGGCAAGCAAATTTGAGTTAAATCTCCATGGTTTAAAAAAACGGTTGTGATTGGGGAAGTTTATGTCTAGTGACGTTGGAGCATGATAGAACATTCGACAACAGTCTGTTATCTATGAGAAAAAAATCTATTCGAGAGTAGGTGCGGTGGACATGTGAGAAGAAAGAAAAGGATTTTTTTCCAGGGAATTTAAACCTCCATGGATCAGACATGCCTAGCTCTTCTGCAAAAAGACGCTAGTAGCTTGGCGGATTTAGTAAGGGAATGCGATCTAGGAGACGATCTGTTCAAATCGGCATCCTGCACAAAGTTAAAGTCTCCCCCAATGATAATATGATGTGTTTCAATATTAGGAATAGAAGTAAAGATTTTTGAGACAAATTGCTCATCACAATTTGGTGCGTAGATGCTGGCCAGGACAACTTTAGTGTGACAGAGTGTCCCTGATACAATCACAAAACCAACCATTTAAGTCTGTAATAACATTATCTGCTTCAAATGGAATATTATTTTGGATCAAAATGGCAGCACCCCTGGCTCTTGGACTAAATTTGGAGTGATATACCTAGCTAAACCTACTCTTTTGTAAGCGCATAATCTGACCTGTAGGTAAGTGGGTCTCCTGCATAAATACAATATCTCCTTTCAAATCTTGGAGGTGGGAGATAATCTTATTTATTTTAGTTAGGTTTGCCCCTTTGACATTCCATGATATGAAGCGAATGTTATTCATTGTTCGTCTACTTCCCATTGAGACAAAAGTAGATTAAAATTATAATGTAAACTACAAAGTGCTTGACCAAAAGAAAAAAAAAAAAAGAAAAATAATAATAATAATAATAATTAAAAAAAGGTAACGCGACACACAACACTTTACTTCAATTCACACTGGCCTATACTCACGGGATAGTCCACATTACTCATTGTACATGTGATGACTGTTACATAGCCCATAGTCACACTTATTCAAACAGGGGATACGTTGAATTGTAGGTTGTAATGAAATTAAATATATGCATGTAAGTATGTATAATTCAACAAAAACCTCACACAGAAAATAAAACTGCCTACCTGTAAACCCATCAGACCAACTGAGAACATAGTTTAACTGGGCAACCAGTCTTGTCCGTGTAAGTACAAAAACCCAGAGTCAAGAGTACCATGAGTAGCAAGTTGCCTCTTGTAGGGATCAGTCACCACTTGCGATCGATGATCCGGATTTCTGGAATGATGCCAAAAACTGTTGAGCTTCCTTTACTGAGAAGCAGGGCTGGACTGAGACAAAAAAAAGGCCCTGGCATTTTTGCTCAGACCAGCCCACCACAATCGGTCAGACACAACCAACTAGTACACCATCCTTGCGGTCCCTGTAGATATGCATATCTACATAGCAGACAGCAGAAAAACTAGTTTACAATTGCAAGTATAGGCTACTTTGTTTTAAAGAGCACAAACCCCTCTTTAATATGACACCAAACAAGATTTACCTCTCATTGTTAAGATACTCCCCTTAAAAAAAAAAAAAGAAAACCAACCTATACTACAAAATTACACACACAAAACGTCCTAAAAATATATGATATTCATATTATTCACTCACCGTAAATATTGCATATTAATGATGTTGGAAATTCACTAGAAACATGAGCAAATTTCTACTTCGTTGAATATACAGCTAAACAAAAATATACAGCTTTCAAAATGCAAGGTGGGTTTTAATCCCCAAATAGCATGCGTTACTCGTCGTGGACGCTTTGACGCAGCCATTCTGAGTAATAATTAAAATAATCAAATGGAATCATTTAAGCTTTTCTAGAGAAGGGCCGTACGGCCATTATGGGTATTAAAGGGTTAACATTAGAAGAGTCAGACAAAGTTGCAATTGAATAAGTTAACTCTGCTAACCTATCTACAAAAACAATGCAAAATAGCTTATGCTGTGTATTTGACTTTAGCTGACTGAGTGGCTAGTGCAGTGGGTGACAATCTGACAGACTATATAATGGCAACAACGATTAAGTTGTCTTATTATAATATTCATTAATTTAGTTAGGTCATCATCTTCGTCGTGGCCCAACCAGGCCCACACACACACACACTTTCCTCCTGCACCGGCCCTGATTAACACTCCCTCCCTGTTAATCATGTAGCTAACATGCTTACCGTTTCAATTACACTCTCCTGCTCACTCTGTCCCTCCTTGACTTTACTATCAGACACCTGCTCCTCTGCCGTGGCTAGTCACCTCTCCTCCATGTTTCTGCAAAATGTCTTCAGGTACTGTAGGCTTGGATACTGAAGCTACAGCACTAAACATGTCTGTTATTTTTGCACATGTTGAGGCATCAACCTCTAGCATTTTTATTTTTTTGGCCCGCAACTTCTCCGCACCCCCCTTGCACTTTTGTTTCTCCATCCTAAATCCACAGATTTCTGGCTCTGAGCCACTAACAGCATCTGACACAAGAAACAGAGGAGGAGGGGTGGACCCTTTTAAGAGATGATTGGGCCAGCCCAGTGTCAGTATGAAAAATAAACCAATGGGCCGCTGTCCCTGCTTTATAGGCCGGTCATTGGCCAATTAAAAAAAATAAAAAATAAAAATCATATTATATGGACCGGCCACAGTCCAGCCCTGCTGAGAAGAGGCGTCGTCTCTCCCCGTCATTAGTCTTGATGAACAGCCGCGCTGGGTATAGCAGTGACGGCTTGAGTTTGAGCGTAAACAGCTGGCGCATGACTTCTTTGTACTCAGCTCGTTGGTCCATCACTTCAGGACAGTAATCATCGTATAATTACACTGACTTGCCATCGTATTTTAGGTCGTCTTGCTTCTTGCGGGCAGCGCAAATTACCATGTCCTTGGTCTGAAATTTATGGAAACAAATGATCACGGCTCTAGGTTTACCCCCTTCCGCCGGTTTGGGTCTCAGCGCACGATGAGCCCTATCAAGCTCTGGTGGAGAAGTCAGCACATCTTGGCCCAGTATGTCCATCAGGAGATTAGAGAAGAATATTGTTGGTCGTGTTCCCTCAACAGATTCGGGTATCCCGATGAGACGCACGTTACACCGTCTGCTTCTCCCCTCCAGGTCAGTAATTTTGGCTTTCAGTTTAGCGTTGTCTTTGGCCAAATTGGAAAGCTGAGATTCCAGTGACTGCATTTGATTCAGCCCAGATTCCAGGTCGGAAATGCGTTGTTCACCTAAAGGATTATTAGGAACACCTGTTCAATTTCTCATTAATGCAAAACTCTAATCAACCAATCACACGGCAGTTGCTTCAGTGCATTTAGGGGTGTGGTCCTGATCCATGGTCCTGATCAAAACAATCTCCTGAACTCCAAACTGAATGTCAGAATGGAAAAGAAAGGTGATTTAAGCAATTTTGAGCGTGTCATGGTTGTTGGTGCCAGACGACCGGTCTGAGAATTTTACAATCTGCTCAGTTACTGGAATTTTCACGCACAGTAATTTCTAGGGTTTACAAAGAATGATGTGAAAAGGGGAAAACATCCAGTATGTGGCAGTCCTGTGGGCAAAAATGCCTTGTTGATGCTAGCGTTCAGAGGAGAATGGGCCAATTGATTCAAGCTGATAGAAGAGCAACTTTGACTGAAATAACCTCTCGTTACAACCGAGGTATGCAGCAAAGCATTTGTGAAGCCACAACACGCATAACCTTGAGGCGGATGGGCTAAAACAGCAGAAGACCCCACCGGGTACCACTCATCTCCACTACAAGTAGGCCTGGCCTGACGAGTCTCGATTTCTGTTGAGACATTCAGATGGTAGAGTCAGAATTTGGCGTAAACAGAATGAGAACATGGATCCATCATGCCTTGTTACCACTGTGCAGGCTGGTGGTGGTGGTGTAATGGTGTGGGGGAAGTTTTTGTGGCACACTTTAGGCCCCTTAGTGCCAATTGGGCACCTTTTCCATATACATGACCTCCCTTGGCTCTGTCATTCAGAAGCATGGCGGCTTTTCCTATCACTGCTGCAGATGACACTCAACTCCACTTGTCATTTCTACCTGACGATCCGACAGTCTCTGCTCGCATCTAGGCATGCCTGAGTGACATCTCACTTTGGATGAAAGACTATCACCTGCAGCTGAACCTTGCAAAAACGGAACCGTTTGTGATTCCGGCCAACCCAAAGAGCCGCCACAACCTCTTCATTCAACTAGGCTCATCAACCATTACACCGTCCAGCACTGCCAGAAATCTGGGAGTGGTAATTGATGATCAACTAAACTTCACAAGTCATGTTGCCAGCACCACCAGGTCCTGTAGATTCATCCTCTACAACATTAGGAAAATTAGACCTTTCCTAGCTGAGCACTCTAGGCTCTTGTCTTGTCCAAACTGGATTATTGTAATGCTCTTCTGGCTGGACTCCCTGCCTGCACAACCAAACCTCTGCAGCTGATTCAGAATGCAGCGGCAAGAGTGGTCTTTAAAGAACCGAAGAGAGCGCACGTAACTCCTCTCTTCATTAGGTTACACTGGCTCCCGGTTGATGCCCGCATTACATTCAAAGCTATGCTCTTGGCCTACAAGACCACCACTGGCTCTGCACCCTCATACCTTCACTCACTGATACAGACCTATGTTCTACCAGATCCTTGTGCTCTGCAAATAAACAACAACTTTCTTATCCTTAGCTTTATATACTGTGCTAGGTTTTAACTGTCTAATTTTTTGTGCACTTATGCTTTTTGTTACCTTGTGTTGTTGAAATTGCTTCCATTGTTTTTCCTCACTTGTAAGTCGCTTTGGATAAAAATGTCTGCTAAATGACTAAATGTAATTGTAAATGTAAATATCACGGCCTACCTGAGCATTGTTTCTGACCATGCCCATCCCTTTATGACCACCATGTACCCATCCTCTGATGGCTTCTTCAGGATAATGCACCACGTCACAAAGTGCAAATCATTACAAATTGGTTTCTTGAACATGACAGTGAGTTCACTGAACTAAAATGGCCCCCACAGTCACCAGATCTCGACCCAATAGAACGTCTTTGGGATGTGGTGGAACGGGAGCTTCATGCCCTGGATGTGCATCCCACAAATCTCCATCAACTGCAAGATGCTATCCTCTCAATATGGACCAACATTTATAAAGAACCTTGCACCTTGTTGAATCAATGCCACGTATAATTAAGGCAGTTCTGAAGGCAAACAGGGGTCAAACACAGTATTAGTATGGTGTTCCTCCACAACATATCTATGCAAGGTGGGCTTTTCAAGAATGACGGCTACAAATACAAAAAAGAGACTCAGACTTAAATATTTTTGTGTGTCTTTCTTCAATTCCTGTAAGAATATTAATTTTGTGTTTAACTAAACAGGCCCAGGTTTCAGTAAACTGAGTAAAATGAGACTATATTTTATTATCTTGAAATAAATATAGTTTTTGTGCCATTTTATTTTGGTGGTGAGCCTTGTGATTTTTCAAATGTAAAATGTGTGCCGGTTATAGGGGGGTGTGAGCTCAGACAAATATCCTCTGAATGAACCTTTGTTCTTTGTTCTGAGAATCAGATTTTTTTTTCCAGCTTGTGTCCAGTAAAACACAAAAAGTGATTTTTACCTTTCTGGAGAGAACTGTACTCATTCTCATTTTTGCACAAGTGTTATTCTATTTCTAAGACAGTGAAATACACTAAACTGCTGTGAGCCACACTGACTCTTCAGAATATAATCATCTTCATCACAGACTCTTCATTAGACACAAACTGTATTTCTGAAACTGTATTTTTCAGTTTATCTTTCAATTGCCAATGTTTCCAGTCCCTGAAACAAAACAAGCAGAGCTGTACAAAGATAGGGGAAAACACACAAGAACATGCATTATTATATAACCACACTTTTTTCTCAGTTCCGACTGGGCTGACAGAGACTTGAAGCAATAGGTGTGACTGACAGGGCCATTATCTCAGCAGAGTAATTTTGGGTTATGGCTGGAATGTGTCGTGACTGAAATGTGACACAGTAATGTCCCCCGAAGATGATCTGGCTTTAAGGAAGGACCCACCCTAAACAAACAAGTGTGCAGTATGAGTGTAGACAAAGTTGAAAGTTGTGTGTGTACAAAAAGAAGACAAATGGAATTTATTGCTATAAAAAAATATTATTTTAAATCATATTTTGGAATGATAATCTTTACGTTTAGTTTGTAAGGTTAAATCTTGAAACATGTCTTCTAAAGTAGATGATTTGGAATGCACTTCTTGCCTCTGACTTGAGTGTGGGTCCAGTCATAAGGGTTATATTTAGATGTATCCATTTAAGTACACTGTACATTGCTATGTCCCATAGAAGGACATGCTGCTCTGTTGCATAAAACACGTTTGTGCCTTTCCCTTCTTTGGTAACATTCTGAATGTATTTTGTGATTGGTAACTGCACCATTAACTTGAGAACTTTCTGACGTATAGCTAACATGAGACCATGTTTGTCACACTGCCACTGTATATAAACTGTGTTATCCTGAAAATAAAGCTTTGAGAGAGAGAGAGCTGACTGAACCACAAAAACAGCGTGTTGCCTCTTGTCTCTCTCCCTCTGATCAGAGTATTTGTTGCATCACCTGTAGCTGTCAGATTATAGAACTGGCATAACGAAATACGTTGCAGACAATATTCTATATCGCCGGTAACTGTCAGGTTCTAGAGCTGGCATAACAAAGAAGGTTGCAGACGATGTATCGCCGTTAGCCGTCAGATTCTGGCATAACAAAGAGGGTTGCGGACGATATTCTGAATATGATATCATTAGTCAGCGGGAGCTGACTTTGGCCGAACAAAACAGGATTTTAGATCTACTGACATGCTAGAGAAAAACACTTTATTTCATTTATCATTTCTGGTTATGTTGTCAGGCTAAAGGACAGAACATAAGTCTTTAGTCTTGAGCCAGTGTAATCCCTATAATCTCTAAATGCTAGCCCTGCGATTGCACCTGTATCCACCTGTGTGCCCCGCCTCAGGCCCAAAGCCACTGGGTTAGACTCTGGTCCCTGTGACCCCCAAAGGGGTACATTAATGTAATTTATAATGTGGAGTTGGACTGCTTTTGCACCTTTTTTCTTTATTTTATACACAACTGACTTTAACTCAACTAATCTAGACAAAAAAATGGCTGGTTTAACTATAGGTGTTAGTTTAGAGACTTTGGTTGAAGCAGTGGAGCAACAGACACACAACGGGACAGATGCTATCCTGAACAACGTGGACCGTCCCCTGCATTGGGCTTTTCAACAACTGAGAGAAGCCAGTGGATGTCTGAGATCAGTGAGCTGCAGGACAGAACTCCTTCTTCCTGACTGCCATAAGATTGAACAATCAATCAGTCTGTGGAAGAAAAAGTCTGAGGAACTTGTTTAAAGAGAGATGAATTTACCCATGGGGATTAATAAAGTGGATCAAATTTTGAAGGAAACTGAATTTTCAATAATCCTCGGAAGACACTGCAGTAATGGCTTGTTTTAAAGTTCAATGCCAATTTGCTCTTCACTCGACACTATTAGAAGACAGTGTGAGAGCTGTACTCTCAGTGTCATAAACCTTGTTGGTAAAACAGTTATGTCTGAAATGCGCAGAATGCGCCTTAACAACACGCTTTTATTACTGAATATCAGTGTAATGAAAAAGCTACCAGATCAGAGGCGGAGCTGGTCTTTTAGTTTAAGCCACATAGATCTGTCACACAAACCTGTCTAGATCTCTGGCTTTAATCCTATGCTGGGGGCTGGAGTTCATCCCAGAGCATTTTAATACACACAAGATTTTTCTTTTTTTATGAAAGAACAGTCTGTGGAGCCGTTTGTCCAGTCCCATAGACAACAAACCTCCAGCTGATCCAGTTCCTGGGGCACATCTGAACTACCTTCACTGCTCAGACTGAAGAGAGTTACTCAAAGAAAAACTTTTAAAAAATTTACAGTAAAATTATATCAGTACTGTTTATTTTACAGGTTTTGCTTGCAGTTAATATTTGACAGCTGTGGTTGGTATTTTTGTACCGTAAAATATACTGCATAACTTTTATTTATTTTAAAGTAAAATCTTTTAGTCTTGTTAGTTTCACATTTAAAGCTAGTTGTTTTACTCTTGCACTGCCCATGCATTTCGGCACACGCTGCATCCTCCCCAGGTTTGTGGATTTTCTTCCTTGTGCTCACCCTCACTTGGCAAGACTCTGGTTTGGTTTGCGATTTGAGAGTACGTTAAGTTAAATCGACGTAGAAATGACACACTGAATTTTCATCCCTCATCTACCTAAAAAAATAAGATAAAAGACGTAACATCCTGACGGCACAAAGACTTTGGTTTGCTTAGCAATTTTCGTCCCTTGGCTATTGCTCGCTTTCATACAGTGGGACTTGATATATCTGGCTTTATCTACAATTGTACACTCTGTCCTCCCGGGCCAAACTCCCCACGGTTTGTACACACGTTGTGTCCTCCCGGGTGAGAACTGGACTACCTTAGTTATAGCAGGTTTTTTTTCCATTTGTACACTGCGTCATTTCAGGCCAAACTTGGCTTGTTACCTTTTGTGTTCTCCTCCTGTGTCTTCCTGGGCCAAACCGTCCCGAGGAAACGTCCACAATGTTGTGGAACACAACCAGGGGCCAAGCAGGTGGTCATCCTTCTGCAGCTGTACGCTCGGATCACCTTGTCCAATTTGTCCTTGTTGCAGTGGTAGTCGCTTCCTGTCAGCGTGTTTAAGAGCACCATGTTCTTGTTTTTCTTGAGCACTTAGAAAACCAACGCTTTGCTGGGCATGAACGCAAAATTGGACAACAGGACCTGTCTTTCCTTGGTTGAGAGCAGCGTGGGAGCTCGGGCTTGTTCTTCCGGACTGTGCCAACCACGATGTTGTTCCTTTTCAGGAGCTGCTGTGCCAGTTCCTGTACCTCACGGTGCAGGCCACCCAGGACTTGATCCAGTATTTCACCGGTTTGCTGGGAATGCACTGCCGGAACAGACAGCAAGCTACACCGCGGTAATGTAGAAACATAAAACACACCAATTTAAGTGGTGAAACGTGTTCATTATTAGGCCCAAGCCGGTGATGACCGGGAGGATCTATTGTTTTTGCTCGAATCATTTTATTTTTTTATTTTTCTGCAAAATGATCCTCGATTGACCCAGTAAACATGCTCAAAAAGTCTTTTTTATTGGACCCAAAGTACAAGGCCGGCGAAAAATAAAGGTATTTGAAGGCCCTGAAAAAATCTCCAGCCAGTACTTTGTTTTTCTCGCCTCAGCCCAAGCATAATCTATTATTTTCAAAAGTTCAGACAGATCCCAGGAAAACCAGGGATTGGGGAGACCTTTAACTCTAAATACAAGTTGGTGTAGCAGGCCCCAGCAGTAGCACAGGCCCGAGGTGATGAAGCAGGCTCCAGCCAGAAGAAGATTGAAGCAGTTGCACAGGCCCAGGATCTCTACGCACCAGCCAAGATCAGCAGCGTCTCCATATTTGCCAAGACCCTCGCAATTTGTCTTCTTCAGGATGATGTCTTCTATCTCCGGCGTAATGAATGTCAAGGCGATGTAGCGTGCGTGGGAAATGGCGTATTCCGTGGGTCCTGCGTTTTTCGCGTCTTTTAACCCTCTAGGGCTTCTTCTTCTTCCTCTTGTTCTTGTTCCTGCCCAGCACCAAAAAAGTGGCAGAAGTGGTTGAGACAGGGGTGGTCCTCCTCACCAACTTTACACCTGTTCTTCCGCTGGTAATTACCGCTACTGTCCCGTTTTGATCAGCTTGTATCCCCTAACAAAATGATCCTTCTTGTGTGTATATCTGCTGCTAAAGAACGTAGTGTGTCACCAAAGACACTATGTCAGTATATGGTTTTAAAAGACAACACAACGCAACTTAATTTGCCTTTGAGTTTCAGAATTGATGGTTTCACGTATCTGTTTATTGCCACAAATGAAACCATGAAGTGTTTTGCTTGTGGAGCAGAGGGTCATTTAATAAGATCTTATCCAAGGAAAGTTAATAATAATTAAAGCCGCAAGCAGCGATAAAGGCCCTCGCCTCCCTTGCGAACGCGGGGACACATGTACTCGGAGGAATGCATTTCGTGCTTTAAAGCGTATACTTCACGGTAATGTCAAATAACCGGGCCTGTTCCTCTGCTTGAATCTTCTTCTGGCTGGAGCCTGCTTCATCACCTCGGGCCTGTTCTACTGCTGGGGCCTGCTGCACCACCTAATTTAGAGTTAAAGGTCTCCACATTCCCTGGTTTTCCTGGGATCTGTCTGAACTTTTGAAGATAATAGATTATGCTTGGGCTAATGCGAGAAAGTACTGGCTGGAGATTAGCAATGACTCAGAAAGCGCTGCACCCCCCTGTTAAAAAGTAAAAATGTAAATATTAGTTGTCTAAAATAACAAGTTTACCAGTTCCAAAAGATTCTGAGGAGTTTTCCAAGACTCTAGTCTTGGCTCTGGAGGAGCATCCTCCAAAGGAAGGATCCTGGCAATTGGGAAGTGGCATTTATTTCCCAAAGAAATGGCTGCCTCTTCACAGGCTCATTACAACCACAGCCACAATTGTATCAAAAAACAAACTGATAACTTTTATTGGCACTCGTGTCTAGATAATACTCAACAAATTTGGGGCCTTTTAGAAGAAAACACACTGGGTTAATCTTTTGATGCGAGGGGTGCGATTTAGGTGGACGTGCGTTCCACCCCACATGGCGGACTTCCTGTTGAGTTTAGGCTGTGGCTGTCATCGAATTTTCTGTTTGCCCTGAGGTGTCCTATGGATGTCTCAAGTTAAATTTTTCTACGTTGGAAAAAATTACTTTCACTTTCTATAGGCCGAATGTATTTTCATTTTCCAGGGGTCGCCACTGAGTCATTTCTTTTAATTATTTTTTCAAATACTTAAAATACATCAATATTTCGCCAGGCTTAAGTTTAGTGGCCAATAAAATGTACTTTCTGCGCACATTTACTGGGTCAAAATTAAGGATAATTTTGCAGAAAAATTTGCAGAAAAATAAAAATTAAATAAAAATATAAATTGAGCAAAAACAACAAGAAAAGGCATTGTCTATTTACCACACAAGTGTTTAGCTCATTTTGCCTAAGTTTGGTGTTTGTGGAATGAAGCAGCTATTTTCTGTCAATTTTTAAAAGTGAGGTGTATTCTAAGGCGGTTCACATTTTCAATTCAAAATGGCCGCCTTCTCGTGTGTGATAGGGTGTGGTCCCCATTGGCTTTTATGTTCATAAGTCCATGCTGGATGTGTGTACCAAGTTTCATTTGCCTAGGACAAACTAAAATTTTCCCTTCCCATTGACTTTTTCCACATATTTGCGCGTTGCTATGGCAACACATTTATAGATAGGGGGTGGTTGTCATTGGCTTTTATGTTCGTCATGACATAAGTGATGTGTGTACCAAATTTCATGTCTCTATGACAAACTAAATTCTTGGGTCCCATTATAAGTTTGTAGATGGCGCTAGAGGGCCATTTCTAAAGCTAACCCTTTTATTTACATATCTTTGTGTTCAGGTCATGAATGTGCACAAACGCCTTTTTGGGTCCAACTTGATCCGAGAAGGCGTTTGAGAGTTAACGGATAATTTATTACCACAAAAATGGCCGCCTCGTTACAGGCTTGCCACACCCACACCCGATAAGATATCAAAAACAAAATGACAAGTTTTGTTGGCACTCGTGTCTAGATGATACTCACCAAATTTGGGGCCATTTAGATGAAAACACAATGAGTTGAACCTTTTGGCGTAAGGGGTGCAATTTAAGTGGTCGCGCCTTTCACCACACATGGCGGACTTCCTGTTGAGTTTACGCTGTGGCTGTCATAGACTTTTCTGTTTGCCCTGAGGTGTCCTATAAATGTACCAAGTTTTGTATTTCTACATTGGAAAAAAATTACTTTCACTTTCCATAGGCCCAATGCATTTTGACTTTTCTAGGGGTCGCCACTGAGTAATTTTTCATATTTTTATTTCAGGGACTTCAAATACATAAATTTTTCACCGATCTTGAACTTTGGGCCCAATAAAAATGACTTTTCGTGCATGTTCACTGGGTCAAATTGAGGATCATTTTGCAGAAAAAAAAAAAAAATTATCCGAGCAAAAACAATAGGCCCTCCCGGCTATCACCGGCTCGGGCTTAATAATCCGCCTGAAAACACTGCCAGTTCTGCAGAGGCTCCCTCTGCCAGCTGCTTCAGGAGCAGAGGGTAATTTAATAAGAGCTTGGAATATTCTAGGGGAGGATCTACTGGTCATTAAAAACAATCTGCAGTATTTACTCTGCTGTCAAAAAAGGGTGACCTGCAGCTGCTTAAGAACTGGAGCCCAGTGTCATTGCTCTGTACAGACTATGGGTCCAGTCTCTCCTACTCCACTCGACCCGTCGCTGGGACCCATAGCGGTGTCCCCGGGCCGCTACCCCACCTCAGTTTGATTGGGCAGTGGGAAGTGAGGATGGGGAGAGCCGTGGCGAGGACGCTGGCTCCTCCTGCACTGGATATGCCGGCCCTGATCCTCAGCCGGCTCATCGGTACCCGTTAGATGATCTGCCGCAGCTGTTCGCCTCCGCTGCGAAGCGTATGGGGACTCCGCTCCCGCCCCAGCTGCTTGAGACGGCTCCGGCAGACTTCACACTGGGGCTAGCATCACAGGCCCGCTCTCGACCACGCGTGGCTACTCTCTGCTCTCTGATGACTCCCATCGCCCATTATGCCCAGTGAGAATGGCAGAGCCCGCTCTTGGCGAGGGGCCCCGCCCGGGAATGTCTAGGCTACTGCAACGTGGAGGGCTGGAACGATATCTCCGGCGTCCCACCCATTGAAGACGGCGTGAGAATGTGCCTGCTCCCGTCATCTACTCCCTGGCCGAGCGGTAAGTCGGCTCTACCATCTGAGAGGGACAGGTTGACGGCGTCGTTGATTGATCGTTTCTACGCTAACGCCGCTCAGGTAGTGGCGTTAGCTAGCAATATGGCCTTGGACAGACTCACGCACAAGTGGTCTGCACTCACGCCCGAGGAAATAGACGAGGTTCAGAAAACAGCAGCTGCTCTCCTGAGGATGTCCCAAGCTTTCGCTGTGGATGGGGGCCGCACCATGAGCACGGCACAGCTCAGCGCGAGACACCTGTGGCTCGGCTTGTCTTCCTTGAAGGAACAGGAGCAGAGACGCATCCTCGGTCTGCCGCTCTCCACCTCATCCCTGTTTGGCCCTGACATACAGTCTCTGGTAGATCGACTAGAGTCAGCCTCCAAAACCCCCCAACAGCTCGCTCCGCATCTCCACCAGAGACGCGAGCAGCACGACATGTGGCGCCGTTGCGCTGACCGGCGACAGGTATCCGCAAGACCCCGGGAGCGAGTGAGGGTCCGCCCCACCGTTGCCGCTACTGACCCTGTCCCTGCTTCTCGTAGCGCAGAGCGGGGAAACTCCGGCAGAAGAGGAAGTTTTCAACGTGGGAGGGGTGCTTGCTCCCGCTCTCATGTCTTCCTGTAATGAGAATCATGTTAATAAAGGCCGCAGGGCCCGTTACTTCTCATTAAAAGAGCAAGCTTCTGAATCATCCAATCCAGCTCCCTATGTCCTGCTCCCTTCCACCACGCCACGCAGGCGGATTGTGCTTGGCTTAGGTGGGTCCGGCGCCTTCCATTCTCCCAAGGGAGGGGCGTAAGAGGCGCTCTCCTGCGCTCTCTGGTAACTCAAATGCGGCTGGTAAACAGCCCAGGTTTTATTGCAACCGCCAGGGGCGATGTGCAGATAATGGGGGCCTTGGGCTCGCCCCCTCCTTTATCTAGGCAGCGCCAAGTTTTGGCCTACGAGAGCAGGGATGCCAACCGTGGCCTGCTACCCTGGCTACACAGGCAGCTACTAGGAGTGCCCCACCTAGAGGAGTGGGGCAACCCCCTCAGGGGGGGCCCCGTCCCCCCTGATGTACTCAGGACCTAGGGGGTTCTAGCTCAGACAGCAACCTACCCCCAGCCACCCAGACAACCCCAGCAGGGCCCCCTCCTGAAATGGTAGGGCAGCCCTTTCGGGGGGGGCCCCCCGCATCCCAAACCTCTAGTGGGGTTTGGGATGGCGGGCGGGCCAACGCTTCCTCCTATTCAGGGCATGGTGCGTCCCCTATCGCACTTCCTCAAGGCCTGGACACACCTTCTTGGCCCTCTATCGCCCTGGCTGGACAGGACATTGAGGAGGGGCTATGCCCTGCAGTTAGCTCGCCTACCCCCTCCCTTCTGCGGTGTCCTTCGCACACAGCTCACAACTCAGGCAGCGCACAAGGCCCTCCAAGAGGAGGTCTTTTTGCAATTTCGGAGCTGGACCAAAGGGAGGTGGAGACAGGGTTTTACTCCCCCTATTTCTTGGTACAAAAAAGAAACAGGGGAGTGAGGCTGATCCTGGACCTGCGCATTCTGAACGAGTATGTGGCCACCAGGAGGTTTCGCATGTTAACAATCAGGCACCTCCTGGAGAGTGTCCCCCCGGGGGATTGGATGACCTCAATCGACCTGACGGATGCCTATTTTCATGTCTCCATCCTGCCGAGGCACAGAAAATTCCTCAGGTTTGCCATCGGAGATCGGTGTTTTCAGTTCAACCGCCTCCCGTTTGGCTACTTCCTCGCTCCACGCACTTTTTCAAAATGTGTGGAGGCGGCACTGGAGCCGCTACGCTATCAGGGTCTCAGGATCCTAACTTACATAGACGACTGGCTCATCCTTGCTCCCTCACGCCAGGAGGCCGTGGAACAGACGGACAGAGTGCTGCGTCACATCTTGAAGCTGGGGTTCGTTGTGAACCAGGCCAAGAGCTCATTGTTGCCAGCCCAACAGGTGACGTACCTAGGACTGGAACAGAATGCAGAGACCATGCGCGCACGGCTCTCCGTGGGGAGACAGGTGGCGCTCAGGAGTTTGGCCCAGAAGCTGGTGGTGGCTCAATCGGCCCCGTCTTGTCTGGTTTGGTCCTTACTGGGCATGATGGCAGCAGCTCACCCTGTGGCACGCATGGGGCTCCTTCATATGAGATGGCTCCAACGCTGGTTTGCTCGGCTCCGATTGCATCCCACGCGGGACAGACAGACACAGGTCTCACTGTCCCCGGGGGCTCGACAGGATCTGGAATTCTGGCTCACCCCGAACCGACTCCAACTGGGAGTGCGCATGGGATGCGTCCCACACAATGTCAAGGTGTTCACGGACGCTTCACTCACCGGATGGGGCAGGACCTTAGGCCGGCTCGCAGTGGGCGGGGCCTGGGAGTCAATGCTATCTCGTATCAATGTACTGGAGATGGTAGCGGTGCAACGAGTGCTTCTGCACTTTGCTCCAAGCCTGAAACGAGAGCATGTGATAGTGAGGTCGGACAACACGACAGTTGTGGCCTACCTAAACAGGCAGGGAGGGACCAGGTCACCCCTCCTTCATCGGCGGGCAGCAGAGATTCTAATGTGGGCAGACACACACCTGGCCTCCCTAAAGGCACGGCATGTGCCCGGGACACTCAACGCAGGGGCAGACAGGATGTCCCGGGGTGGCCCTCTACGCGACGAATGGGGCCTGGCACCCAAGGTCGCACGACAGATCTGGCGCCAGACCTGTTTGCCAGTGCAGAGAACGTACAGTGCCCACTCTGGTTCTCGCTCAGGTCGTCAGACGATCCACAGCTAGGGGTGGACACGCTGGCTCAGGAGTCGTGGCCCATAGGCCTCCTCTATGCCTTCCCGCCACTACGCTTCATGGCCCCTCTGCTTCTCAGGGTAAAGTCGCAGGGCCTTCACATCCTGGTGGCGGCGCCGGACAGCCCGGGTGCCGTATGGTACCCGGACCTAGTGCAGTTGGCGGTGATGGACCCTTGGCCTCTCCCCAACCAACCAGACACACTGTTACCGGCCATTCCTTTTCCGCAGACTCCTAGTCTGGAGGTTGAAAGGGGGAGACTTATGAGTATAGGACTTCCCCCGGCAGTGGTGTTCACCATCCAGTGTGCTAGGGCGCCTTCCACGGCCAGGGCATACGGCACCCGCTGGTGCCTCTTTGCCACCTGGTGTGGGGACAGGACGTTGGACCCCTGTAGTTGTTCAGTCAATGTAGTCCTGGAATTCCTACAAGGACTTCTGGATAGTGGTCGTGCCGCATCAACTCTGGCAGTGTTTGCGGCAGCCATCACGACGGGCCATGAGGGATTTGGATGCTTCTCGGCTCGTAGTCACCCTTTGGTTAAGCGATTTCTTCGAGGTGCACGCAGGGTGAGGCCCCCCTCTAGGCAGGTGGTGTCTCCCTGGGACCTTCAGACAGTTTTGATGGCCTGTCTGGACCTCCTTTCGAGCCCTTGGAGCGGGCGGAAGTCCGGCTGCTCTCCTTCAAGACCGCCCTTCTGTTGGCATTATCCTCCGCCAAGAGGGCGGGGGACCTGTGCGCCTTGTCAGTTCATCCTTCGTGCATGTCGCTCAGTGAGGATGGAAACCTGGTTCATCTTTGGCCCAACCCAGCCTTTCAGCCAAAGATTATCACCTCGTCCTTCCGGTCCAGGGTGATCAGGATTAGAGCTCTCTGCCCCACCTCTGAGGGGTCGACAGCAGATGCGCGGTTACTCATGCTGTGTTCAGTCAGGGCTTTGCGCTGCTATGTGGAGCGCACAGCGGGCTTTCGGGCATCAGACCGCTTATTTGTGTGCTTCGGGGCCAGAGGACGTGGGACCCCATTGTCGGCCCAGCGCTTGGCACATTGGATTTGTTGGGCTATTGGGGCGGCATACGTAGCTCAAGGCTGCCCTCCCCCCCAGCCTTGGTCAGGGCACACTCTACCCGAGGGGTTGCAACGTCGGTGGCCCTGTGTAGGGGTGTCTCCGTGGAGGATATATGCTCGGCGGCATCTTGGTCCTCTGTGTCCACTTTTGTGCAGTCCTATCTCATGGACGTGTCTGTGTGCGCTGTCACTCACTCAGTGTTGAATGGAGGCCGGAACCTCCATTCAACGCAACACATTACGACAGTCTAATACCGGATGTGTGTGGCCCGTGTGCTCTTGGGAGAGGCGGCAGGCAGGAGGGACGCTCTTGGGAGAGGTAGTCTATCCCCCGACCATATAAACTCAAAGACTAAGGTCTTTGAGTTTATACATGGTGCCAGGATGCTCTTGGGAGAGGCAGTCCTGGGCATGGCTTGGTTAGGCTCACAGGTGTCAGTGTCAGATGCTCTTGGGAGAGGCGGTCTGGACACCGATGTCTGGGGTGGGGCGTGCTTGGCTGCTCTTGGGAGAGGTGGGCCTGCATTGCTCCTAAGGATGTTTGTTTCCGCGCCAATCGTTGTGAACCTGTCCAGGTGGGAGTACATTGATCTCCTACGGCCTTCGCCTCGGCAGGTAACCAATAGCGAAGCCCGTAGGTGGGCGGAGCACACACGAAGTAGAAATTATAGTTACGCACACACTCGTAGAACTGTAGTTACATCAGGTAACTATAATTTACATTCTGTTTTTACAAGCGTTCATGCTCACGGTTGCCAAATTAAATAATTAATCCCCCAGGCAAAACTAACTAAAATATAAAATAAAATTAGTTTTTGTCGTTGTCAATGTCTTTCATTTTTAACGCTATTTAAAACACACAGCGTATTCATTCAGCTGCATTTTTTTTATCTGCTCCCTCCGTCTCTCTGTTACTCATGCGTCTCTCACATGCGCGCACGCACGCACACACACACACACACACACACTCGCACACACACACAGCCCCTCCCCTATG
This sequence comes from Neodontobutis hainanensis, assembly GCA_024349245.1. NCBI lineage: Eukaryota > Metazoa > Chordata > Actinopteri > Gobiiformes > Odontobutidae > Neodontobutis > Neodontobutis hainanensis. The sequence continues at coordinate 149,815 of JALDNG010000293.1, forward strand.
GAGGACGAAAAATTACATATTTTTAAATAAATAAATAAATAAATAAAAGTGAAAATTGTCAATTTATTTATTTTTAGAAGATGTAAGTTTTGGTTAAAAATAAATAAATAAATCCCTATATTTATGCATTTATTTATTAATGCTTTTATTTATTTCTTCTTTTATTTATTTCTACATTTATTTATTTATTGATTTTTGTCTCCAAATGCAAATGAGGGGGTCGGGTTTCAACAGACTCGTTACAGTCATTGGTTGATCGGTGCAAGTGCTCACGGTCGATTATATTTGTCTTAATGAGGCTAATCTCACGTCAGGCCACGGCCAAGCTAGCATTAGCTTTCAATGGATCTTCGGAGAGTGCAGCTATTTGACAATTTATGACATCTTGCAGATAATTTAGAAAATTATAGTGTAGACTACACACTTTTGCAAATAGATCTACTTTTTGAAAATCTTATAGATTTATCAGAAAATGCAGAGATTGACCATGCAGTTTTTGAAAACTTGTATGAAGCATCTCAAAGCCTAAAGGTGCGTTCACACCAAACGCGAATTAAGCGTTAAGCGCGAGTGATTTACATGTTACAAGTCAATGCAAAGACGCGAATTGATGCGCGTGAAAATCCTGCGGCGCATTTTGCGCGAATTAGGCGGCGCGAATAACGCGATTCGTGCGAATCACGCGGCGCGAATTGAGCATTTGACGCGCAAATCGCGTCAAACGCTTCATTCGCCCGGGTTGAAAAATATGAACTTTGGCGAAAATTCGCGCCGCATTAACCAATCAGGAGCTTGCTCTAGTAGTGACGTGCAACGACGGAGGCGGACCATAGAGGCAGAAATCCAAAACAACAATGGAGGACGAAGTTATCGCTGCAGCCTGTGGGATACGAAACATTTCTGTAATTTTACAGAGCCGGGAATCTTAAAGGTTCTTGCTCAAAGGAAAGTGTGTGGGGGTCGAAAAAATTCTGGTAAGTTGCAAAAAACAACTTTTAATTTATTAGAGTCGTATTTATTGAGCCAACTAGCTAGCATAAGCCGGAGCTAATTTGCCGTACTTTACAACTAGTTTTCCACTGAAGAGTTTATGTGTTTATCCAGAGAAAGTGTGCAGAAAGAGCCCGAGGAACATGTGTTTAAAGGAGATGGAGAAGAGAAGTGGGTTAGGAACAAAAGTGGAAGTACTCTGCCGTTCTGTCTTTCCTCGACCCCTAGTCTTCTCACGAGAGACCAGCGGGACTGGTCCGAGGATTATGACCACCCCGAGGACCAGGGCAAGACAGTAGCAGCAGCAGGGCATTCAGAGACAGAAGGAGTGTGGACAAGCCACACAGGGATATGTGTTGTTTGTTACTGGTGTAATGTTCAAATGTTAACTTGTATAAATATTTAATAATATAATTTATATATATTCATGACAGAGCTGACTTTTGATGCCAGTGAGCCCTGGTCCCTCACTGCTGCTTCTGCTTCCTTTGCCCCATCCACATCTGCTGCTGTCTCCACAGGTGAGTACAGGTAATATATACATATCATACAATCATTTACAGTTAGCCCTCATAGCCTCTTATATTCACATACAAACACAACCCTGGTGGTTTGTTAATGAGTTGATTATGTTTTTCTGCCTTTTTTATGTGTCATTTCATACAGTGTTCAGAAGATGAGCTCTTCTCTTGAGTCTGGTCCCTTTTCTGCAGAGGTTTCTGTCTTGGACAAAAGAATTTGTAAAATATCAAATACATACATTAATCTATGAAAGCAGCACAGTTCTGCTTCATTTGTAACCCACCGTATGGTTTTTAAAATGAGGTGCTGTGACTGCAGGAAATAAACCAGACTCTCTTTGTTCTCTCCTTCACTTTAGGATTATTTTATTCCTGCTCAGAAATAGTGCAATATGTTTTATGTATAGTTTCATATTTCCATATATATTTTTTAAAATAAATGTTTTATATAATGACCAGGTTATGACTTGTTTGTGCACATAGTCATCATGATTTATATGTCACAAAAACATTTCAATATTTCAGAGTGATTTATTTATAATGAAATAGAAGAACGTTTATGATGTTCAGTGTTTAAGACTAGAATACTTATGGTTAACATTTTTTCATTTTTATTTACATTTACATTTAGTCATTTAGCAGACGCTTTTATCCAAAGCGACTTACAAGTGAGAAAAACAATGGAAGCAATTTCAACAACACAAGGTAACAAAAAGCATAAGTGCACAAAAAACTAGTCAGTAAAAACCTAGCACAGCATACAAAGCTAAGGATAGGCAAGATTTTTTTTTTTTTTTTTTTTTTTAATTAAAAGAAGGAATTGATAGAAAGGAAGTTAAGAATTCAGTGTTTGTCAGTCAGGTGTTGACAAAAGAGATAAGTTTTCAAGCGTTTTTTAAAGATGGCTACAGAATCTGCTGATCTTGTAGCAGCAGGTAGATCATTCCACCAATGTGGAACAGATCCAGAGAAAGTACGCGAGCAGGGCCGTTTGAAGGAATTTGGGGGCCCCAAGCAAAATGGACATGGAGCACCCCCAACCCCGCACACACGCAAAGCCTACAGGAACCACAGCATAGCCATACAGTTTACGTTCACTCACACTTTATATAAATAAAAAAGGTTCACAGTGCAAATACTGCTGTTGCATATAGTCTACATAAATAAAAAATGTTTACAATGCAAATACTGCTTGAAAAAATATTTGAAATTTGAGCATTTTCAACCATTGAACATTTGCAAAAAACACCACTGTACCAAAAAAAAATATACATTAAAAAGTGCACAATAACTATACAACAATGCTATAATGACAGTGCTTGTGGTACCTTGAGCTGTAGAGCAAACCTCAGTGTTGGGAAGTGGTGCAGACTCAATTTCTGTTCTGGATGCAGTGTCTTCCACTCTGAGAGATGGTATTGACGGTGTAGCTGGGGAAAAATTATGTTTTTATTAATATAATCCATATGTTCAGGTACAGAATGCATCAGTGAGTATCTGACACCTAGAAATTTGACAAGCACTACTGTATATTAAAAATTCTGAACTGTCCATGGGCAAAAGTGACAGTTTGGTGGGAATTCAATAGTGATTTGCACTGTTTTTTTTTCTAATAATATGACAGCACACTTGTCAGTTTAAACTCTGGGCTGTGCAAGATATCAACTATAATTATAGAGCTTGTGGTACCTTGTGCTATAGAGGAAACATCAGCACTAAGAACATCTGTTGATGTTGATGTTGAAGATGAAGTTGATGATGTAGTAATAATTGAAAAATAAAATCTGAAATTACCGGTGGAGTACGTTTTACCATTTCACTGTTAGCATATTGAAAGAGGTCACTATTAACAGCTCAGTAAGAGAAATTCACTCTACCTTCATCAGTGGAGGTATCCTTAGGAAGAGCCTATTACTTAATATAAAGTTTACGGTTAGCAATGTTAGCATTTCCATATTTTGGTGTTAGAAGGGAAGGGATGCAGGCAGCTGCTTACCATTGCTTAAAAATATCCCAAGCTAATGTTTGATGCACGGAATTTATTGTGTGGTTTTCCTTTCCTAACACCCATTTGGTAAATAGATTATCACGGTGGAAAAGTATAGCATGCTATTTGCTATGCCACTTTCATCAAAACCTATTACAAAGCTACAGCAATGTCATGTCATTAAATACGATAAAAAGTGATTTTGGAACAGAACTGCCTCTTCTTTATACCGTAAAAAACATATTACAGTAACCAAATTCAGTCCATTCGAAAAAAAAGTCGCACTAACTGTTCGTTAAAGCAGCATTTGCCGTCAGGCAGGTAACGTTAGCTAACATAACATATTTTTGCTAGCCTAACTTGCTGCATAATTACACCATTTGTACAAGACTGACAAGTAGAGCTATTTTATCCAGTGTAATTTATCACTTACCACTATCTTGTTTTTTTCTTATCCTCCTCTTCCTTTCTCTTCTTTCTTCTCTGGCTTCCTGAAGCATAATTCCTCTTCATGACTGAGGAGGTTTTGTATTTTGCCGGCTGCTGCAAACGTAATCTCTCCAGCCGGGCTGCAGAGATCACGTTGGCAGACCGGTTAAGAAATAAATATTCTTAACCGGTCGTTGTCCTGGGGCCCCAGACCAGCTCGGGGCCCCAAGCAATTGCTTGGTTTGCTTGCCTTGTCGCGACGGGCCTGTATGCGAGAGTGATTTTTTTTCCTTTTTGGGATGGTACCACCAGACGTTGTTCATTTGCAGATCGCAGGGATCTGGTAGGAACATAGGTCTGTGTTATTGAGTGAAGATATGAGGGGGCGGAGCCAGTGGTGGTCTTGTAGGCCAAGAGCATAGCTTTAAACTTAATTCGTGCATCGACCGGGAGCCAGTGTAACCTAATGAGGAGAGGAGTTATGTGCACTCTCTTCGGTTCTTTAAAGACCACTCTTGCTGCTGCATTCTGGATCAGCTGCAGAGGTTTGGTTGTGCAGCAGGGAGTCCAGCCAGTAGAGCATTACAATAATCCAGTTTGGACAAGACAAGAGCCTGGACTAGGATTTGCGTAGTGAGTGCTCCGATAGGAAAGGTCTAATTTTTCTGATGTTGTAGAGGATGAATCTACAGGACCTGGTGGTGCTGGCAACATGACTTGTGAAGTTTAGTTGATCATCAATTACCACTCCCAGATTTCCGGCAGTGCTGGACGGTGTAATGGTTGATGAGCCTAGTTGAATGGAGAGGTTGTGGCGGCTCTTTGGGTTGGCAGGAATCACTAGCAGTTCTGTTTTTCCAAGGTTCATTAAATCCTATTGCAAACACATCTACAACAGAACAGTAAGAAAACAGTTATTTATGACTGGACCAGTGTGTGGAATAATGAGAATGAGATGAGTCAGATTCCTTTTTGAGGCTGGCTCCATTTATTAAAGAATTAAAGACAAATAAGGGATGAAACACAACGTTATAAATACAATTGTAAATACGATTTACTGTTTTAGAGACAATACTATATTGACTACTGATAACTGTTCAGAAGACTGTAGTTGACCACTGATTAATTACTGATAACCACACCAAATATAGACTGGACACAGATGGACAGATTTGAACACAGCATCAGTAGTTGCTGTCCTGTGGGAAAGCCTCGCACCGACTCGGGACAACAGGTCATCGAACAGGGCCTGGCTCAGTGGGAAATACCCCTTAAACCGGTCCGTCATCCAGGTGCAGCTCCTGGAGAAGTTTGTGAAACTCATGGAGCTGGGTCCGCCTCTGAAGCATCCGAATAGACCCCCGCACAGCGCCGAAAGGGTTCACGCTGTTTTTCAGTCCTCCAAAGTTAATAGAGCATCGCTTCTCTCTCGACAAAATCCATCTAAACCATTCTTCAACAAGACCGGAAGACAACCCGCCTGACAGAAGCCCCTCCCATGACGCGAATTCGCGTCTGTTGTTAAGAGAATTTTACGCGCGAATGAAGCGAGTAAACTCAAAATGTGCAAGCGTCCAACTACACGCGAATAGCGTGATTTATTCGCGCAATTCGCGTTTGGTGTGAACGCAGCATAAAGGCCCGTACACACCGGGACGAATGTTCGCCAGCGTTATTCGCCAGCGTTTTTTAACGCGTTTTCTGTGTTCACACCCAAGCAATTTTCGCTGACGATGAGTCGAGTGAACATGCAACTTTATTCCCTGACATTAGATGGCGCTTAATGTAAAACAGAAATACCCCGGTACACAAGGTGGCGCTGCGCAACTTTACGCTTCTGACACTCGCTTTTCACTCAGAAGAAGAGAGCAAGTCATTTTTGTAATCGATGTCACGTTTGTCATAGTTCTTTGTGTTCCAACACCAACAAGACCAGCAGCTCTACATTCACATTTCCTAGCATCTTCTTCGTCTTATTTCTTCCCGGAAGTGTAGACTACTGGACTACTTGGCGTGTATCTTCTTCGCCGTTGCGTATGTGCACTCGGCAAGACAATTTTGTGTTTGAGCGCCCCCAAGTTGTGTTTTACTGTAACTTCAGAAGCTCCAGACACGTGAGCAAAAGCGCCAATCTCATTGGTCGTATATTTTTTGACACTTTTACGTGTGGCGTTTTTCACGTCGGTGTGAACACATTGGCGCCCATTGTTTAGTCGCGAGGCGTTAAACGTCGGCGAAATTCGTCCCGGTCTGAACAGGCCTTAAGCCTTCACCTTGAACTCAGTAGTGCATATGCTAGATCGGGTGGGCGCCCAGCGTACAACATACCACTTGTAGCTATACAAAGATATATCTTGGCCGGTGTAACCATAGACATATATATAGATAGACGCCCTATTGGCCGCTGCGCGACGAGATTTGCGGCCACCATCTTGAACCGGTCGTAGGCTACTCATAGTTTCGTTGAATAGCAGCAGTTAAGATGCCAGAGCACTGTGCAGCATTTTTATGTTCTAATCGGCAGACCATCGCAAATAGAGCTCGGGGAATTACTTTTCACAAGTAAGATTTAACATTACTACGGAGCCCCTCTGGTCACACTATGTCAAAAAAAATATATATGTAACTAAGTCGTGGCCTCAAGATAGTGAAGTGTCTGACACATGGACCCTTTGTTATTTAAATGGACCCTGTACTGTAGTGCAATGTAATACTTCACATTCTGTGCAATATTATCTGTTTTAATATTCAGTGTAATATAGTTTGCTGCAGTTCTGCTTCTATTTATTTACTAGTACTGATCATCACAATCAATTCAATTCTGTTAATACAGTAATGTAAATCTTGTAGGCTGCATATCCATGGTCCTTTATAACTCTTCTTCATATTTTATAGCATATATTTATTTAGCATATACTTTTTACATGTGTATAGGCTACTTGTTTATTTACCAACTTATATTATTATTTATATTTCTTTAAATGTCTTGATGTGCACATCAACTGTGACACAACAATTGTCCCCTGGGTTATCGATATCAATAAAGATCAATAAAGTCTTTCTGATTATGATTTTAAGATAGTCTATAGTAGTGTGCAGACTGGTTCATTAATTATTGAAGTGTTTCACATTTTGGAAAAGCATGTCTATGTAGCCTACGATAAAACGTCAGCAGAGGGCGTTCTAGGCTTAGGTCACGGTACCTCCATCTGGCTGTATGTATTTATGTGTATTTCCCGGTATTTCCCAGTTGATGGCAAAGAGTTGCAGGAGGAGAATGCTTTAGATGAACTTTTGCTCCATTGTGCATTCTCCTTTTATATTCACTTATCTTGAGGCCAGGAGTTAGCTTATCTTGAGGCCACGAGTTAGTATCTTGAGGCCACGAGTTAGTATCTTGAGGCCACGAGTTAGTTATATATATATATTTTTTGACATAGTGTGGCCAGAGGGGCTCCGTACATTACTATTGTACTTTTGGTTGTATTTTGTCCTTAAATCCACAGAATTGTGAAGGAGCAAGGATCTTTGATAGTACTGTACATGACAGCAAAGCTCAAATCGAGTTACCAATCCGCTTCTGCTAGTATTACTGAGATATCTTTTCCCTTGCGAATTGCACATTAATATTACAGATGTCTGTGTATAAACTACATTATTACTCCACCTACCCATGTTAAATTAATCCCTCCCGAATATGGTTTTAGATTACAATTGACACAATGATGCTATTATGAAATAAATCAATTATTATTGGTGTAACATTGGCCAGCGAACTTAGTATTTTGTTGTTAGCTTCACTATTTACTGACTCAAGTATGTTTTATAGTAGTCCAATTCAAAATAGGGCTTTTGTTGAAGAAAGGTTCTAAGAAATGTGAAGAAAGAAAATAAGCTTGACCTCCTTTGTGAAATGTTTTTGTGTAGACTCTCCCAAATCTTCAGTTTTCATTTTGAAAGTTTCCCAAGGACAAAGATGTGAGGAAGAAGTGGGAAGTGGCTTTGAGGAGAGAAGGATTTCATGCAAGTGATACAACAGTACTTTGCTCTCATCATTTTAAGAATGATGATTTTAATAGGACGGGTCAGATTGTCCGACTCCAAGATGGTGTTATTCCATCCGTCTTCAGCTTTCCGGTTCACCTCCAAAGAGTAGGTGTATCCTCATAAAACTATTAGCATTCATAAATGTGAATGTTCATAAATGTAAATTATCAATCACATGGCAGGGTAAGATGCTTATACTTTATATGTATTGTATTATATATTATGCTTCATCATTTTAGTTGGAAAAGGGCAGGGCTACTTCTACCTCCAGAAGAGCTGAAGAAAGCCTGTCCATGGCCTCTCAGGATCTCCAGGAAACGGCAACCTCAAGCCCACAACCTCAGCCTAATGATGTGAATATTTCTACTTTAAACGTCATATCATAATGTTCTCTGGACATATTCAAATCTCAATTGTTTGCTTCCACTCATATTAAACACTCTCACAAATAAACCCATACAAACACAATTTAAGACACATATAAGACATATATATATATATATATATATATATATATATATATATATATATATATATATATATATATATATATATATATATATAATATATATATATATATATATATTAAAATGTTTATCTGCTACTATCTGTTTCTGCTTCTTTATCATATTGATAGTGTGTGGTTTATAAATTACCTTTATCCTAAATCACATATTTAGATTTTGAACGTCTGATTACTTTATATCTTTTATCAGAATATTATATAACTGTTAAGCCTACTATGAATATTAAAATACGCTGAACAATGTGTCCTGTAGCATGTAGCATAGCTACAGGAATGACCTTTGCAGCAAAAAAAAAACGCGTCAAAATTAATTGGGTATTCGGTGAGAAATTATTGAATAAATGCGCTGACAGCTCATTGCACCTGGCAAACAAGTTACACTGAGTGGGGCTGACGACCGGTCCAAGATGGCGGCTCCACGGCTCGTGCGTGCCAATAGGCAGTAGCGTTCGATGGGGCATCTACTTATATATGTCTATGGGTGTAACAGTCCGGGACATTGCTAATCTGCTTGGCGTCAGTGAAAGAACAATTCACCGCCGAATGGCCGAGCATGGCACAAGGTGAGAGATTTGCCTATTTAGCGTATTGGGGTCCGCACTAAGAACGCACTAGATTTGGTTAAATGTTTAAAGTGATTGCATTTATTATGTTCAGTAATTTAAGTTTAGTTTATAATAATGTTTACAGTTGTAGATGTTTGTGTCTTTTACCTCTGAGAGGGTATCAAGTTTAAATAATCTGACTGGTTAGTCATACGGAATGAAAAACAGTAAAGAGAATAAAAACCTCTGTTGTAATGTTTAAAACACTCACAAAATGGCTATAATTCTAAACAGTAAATAGCTGCTGCACCAGATAAATCTGATCTAGTGTAGCTACAAGCACAGCACTCTACAGTCCAGTTTTGATTAAACTAATATCTGTTTCACCATTTTTCCACCTGTTTTATAGAATATCAGATTTGAATAATGCCACTACTGATGATGACCTTGATGTTATGGTTTGTGAGATCCTCAGTTATCATCCAAATACAGGCTATAAAATGATGATGGGTTATCTTAAAGCTCGAGGAATACATATTCAGAATAAGTTATTATGATTGTCCATTTCTTTTTTGAGCACAAGCTTTTCTGGCTTTTCTCTTCTGTGGTTGTCATCACCAGCAGTACTCTGTACACTGGCTTATTAATCTTTTAATACTGATTTTTTTTTTTTGCATGTTTTAAATGGAGGAGAACATGTGCAGTCCCTGCGGCGTGTGGACCCACAGGGAGTACAAGTGCGCACAGTGCAGCTTCGCACTTTGAGAAGGAGAAGGTATTCAGTGCCAGCTCCAAACAGTCTATGGCACATTGATGGCAATCACAAACTAATAAAGGCTGTAATATGGGATATATATGGTCTACACACAGTTGTTTTATTGCAAGAAATTATGTTAATTAGTTACTAAAATTACTGGGCAAAAATAAAATGGGAACAAAACTGGTTCTAAAATAAACCACTGTTTTCTTCTTCAGACTGACACAGAATATGGCATAGACTGGGAGGACCCACCTGGCTACCACAGAGAAGGCCTCATCATCCCAGAGGTGCAGCTGCCACGGGCATTAGATGCTGAAGAAGTTCAGCAATTGCCAAACCCTCATGGTTCCTTTTCTGATGTTCTACATGTGTATTGTGCCACAGTTGCTCCCATTAGTCATTTAATTGCATCTGATTGAGTATTTCACTATACATTTTTATACTAGTCCACAAGTTCTGATATGTACAAGACTATGAATAAAGCTTGCTTAACTTATGGTCTTGCTCCTAGTGACTGTAATACAAATTGATAGTTACAATCCATAACCAAAAAGCACTCGGAGAGCACAGGACACAAACAATATTAAAACACTTTATTTAAAAAAAAAAAAAAAAGCTAAACTGAATACAAACTTGAAAATTTTACAGCATAAATTCAACTAGTACTGACCAAACCCAGCATATGACGATGAGATGCTTGCCAGTAAATCATTTTTGAAAACATCATAGCTCACATTGCTTACTGAAAGTTTTAAAGTGTAGAAACAGGTTGAAGCTTGAGGCAATCTGATGTCAACAACTTCCACAATTAGCTGTTCCGGAAGAACATCCCACCCAGTCCAGAAGCTGATCAACTGCTTTAACACTTCTGAAGAACCTAGAATTTAATGAAACACAATAAATTGATGATGACTTTAATAGCAATGTTCACTGCTAAGCTATTTAGGTTACTAAAAAAATATAGAAGTATAAACTCTTTACTAGTCTGAATGAACTGGCGCAGAAAATTCACAGCTCTGCACTGTTCTTCAATAGAATAGACATCCTCATCTTCTGTAGGCCACACAATCTTATCTAAAACCATCTGCAAAACAGGACATATCCATTACCATTCAGTGACCAACATGTTATAATATAACATTAATTTGTCATTAAAAACATGCTATAAATTATTAATTGTCTATAATAAATATTTACCTGTGATGTCAACATAGTGTGATCTGCCCTGGGAAATAAAGCTGCAGCAGCATCTGGCCTTGAACTAATAAACTCCCAGAGACCAGTGTCCTTCAAACCTTTTCTCAGTTGTTGGACCTGTCTAGAAATCCTCCCAAGAACCTTTCAGAAGACAAAAAAATAATTCAGCTCCTTTCCCCACTAAGGGTATAACAGTTTACTGCAGCCAAAGTTTGGTTCATACTTTCTTGGCTCACAGTTCAGTTTTGATCCAGCAGAAATACATTAAATCAGCTAAACTTGTGGGTCAATACTTACTGCATGAGTTAGGATTTTGTCCTTCAGCCACCACCTGTTTTCTGCTGTAACACCAGGCAGGTCCCATGGCAGGCATACAGCTAGTATCTTTGACTTCTGTGCCTCTTCAAGGACCCCACCTCCTTCAAGCTAATAAAATATATTTAAAGAGATATTTTGTTTTCTCCTTGTGACCACCCTTTCTTGCCACGGGTGGTCACAAGGATTCCAGCGTCCCCATGACCATTGACAAAATCCACAAACACAGATCTGAATCTGTGAAGGGCAACACTACTGGGATATTTACCATTAGAGTAGAATTTAAACATTTTGCACAATTTGTCTATTTGACATTATTTATACTTAAAACATACCAAAGTGACAACTTCTCAAAGTTCCAGGTCAACGCAATCTTCAATTTGTATAGTAGCCCTCTCTGGCTCCCCACCTAAAAGAAAGTGGATGACTGCATGGCTTAAACCACAGAAGCGTGGGCCATCATTTAAAAAACTGTGACCTATGATCCGCCCAGCTACAGTGAATAGGTCACTCCCTAGGAGAAGCTGTGAGGTAGATGGTATCAGGTGATCTCTTTCTCTCTCAAACAGCATTATCTTTACATCTCAAAAAAAAAAAATGTATATCTATATCTAGTCTATCTATCTATATATATCATTCTTGACCAAACCTACTTCTTTCATTCAGCATGAATCCATTTTGAAGACGGTCCATCACTGTGGACAGCACATACCTGTTGACTCCCTCCCCAATAGCAGAGTCACCTTTGAAAACAGAAAAACACCTTTCTTATCTATTTTATTTATGAAGGATTATCCCATGAGAGCAAATAAGATGTACCTATTAATTTACATCGCAGTGGATTTGCCCACTCCAATTTTGCCGTCTTGTAAAAGTTAATGATGGTTCTATCCCTGTCCTCAATTGTATCATGGAGACTTAAATTGAGGGACAGGTGGTTACCATCTTTCTGTCTTTCACGCATTGCAATGGTAAACAGTGACGCTGCCCTAAATGGATCCACTTCTGTTACCCAGGCTAAACAAAGAAAAATCAGGTCAACAATTTCCTCAAGACAAAATGCATTCTGTGGTAGCACAAAGATTGGTGGCTACATGTGTTAGTGACCCCTTTTATTTAAAATGAGCAAATAACTTGCCAGCTATTGGGTCATCATTGGCTCCTGCTGATGCTGTCTCTGTAAAAGTTAATAAAATCCATTTAGTTCTATGACCTCCAAGTGAGTAATATAATAATGTTAATCAGTTAACACTACTCTGTCAAAAGGAGTGTACAAACCACATGGTAACTCTACGGACTCCTCTACGTTAAAGGCACTTGTCCTGCTGCCAGAAGTGAATTCACTTGCACCTTCATCACTTGTGTTCTGTGATTGTCTTAGAAAAATTGAAGAAAGAAATCAGGGGTCACAAACGACTCCACACTGTTTTTAAAAGTGATCTGAAGACTTCAATGTATTATGGGTGAAATATAACATGATTTACCGTTTTACTAATCAAAGTTCAATGTAAGTTTAAAAAAAAAAAAAAAAGGAACATAATTTACATATCTGGTCTCATCAGCCAGGCTTTTTAATTAAGGACAAATAAAGCATATTTAATTACTTAAAGAATTACCCAGTACAACTTTCACTGTGGCATTTTAACTCAGAAAATGGGAACCCTTCTCCACAGCTGATACACGGCATCACAGGTCCTAAATTAGTTCCTTGGCTATTTGGTACCTGCATGTAATTAAAAATAATATAATAATATAATATAATAACACAAAAACAGATTAATTATTATCTATAGATAGAATTATAAAGAATTGCTTCAAAAGTGCCTACCACAGTATTGTTTAGAGGTGTGAACCTACACTGGTCTCACGGTTCGGTTTGATTACGATTACGATTATCAAGTCATCGATTCAGTTCGATTAGATTATCTCGATGCATCACGATGCATTGATGATGCACTGCATCCTTATTTTTCAATTTTGCTTCACATGTATACAATTTTGTCAATAAATACAAGCAGTCAGATATATGAACTGGGTGTTCTGCCCAAAAGCCTGGAGAGCGCGCCCACTTTAAGCACGCGCTGGGATGCCAGATTCAGCGTATGCGCGAAGAATGTTACGTGAGAGAATTTTCCTAATTGGGCTGCAGCGATCATGTTCGACGCATTATCTGTTACAAGCACTACATCCTTATGTGATAGCTGCCATTCATCCACGACATGAGACAGTAGCTCTGCCAGATGAGCACCCGTGTGAGACTCATAAACGGCTCTCGTTTGCAGCACATGAGACAAAATCATCCAGTCACCGCTAATGTAATGTGCCGTTATTGTCACATACGACTCTGTAGCGACCGAAGTCCAGGAATCACATGTTATTGCAACTCGATGAGCTTGGCTCATTGACGCTATTACCTGGGCTTTGGTTTCGAGGTAGAGTTCCGGAATAACTTTTTCTGAAAAGTGGCTGCGAGAGGGAGGCTTCAGTGTTGTTAACAGGTGGCGAAAACCCGGGGTTTTCCACTACAGAAAAGGGCCGTATATCCTGTGAAATAAAATATGCCACTGCTCTAGTAATTCTCTGCCCTCTCACTGAGTTTGGCGGCAATGATATAAGTTGATCAATTTTTGGCTGAGCTGGATCCACAATGGCACTGACAAGGGTTTGCAGCTTGGGGTGAAAACGACTGACGTGGTTTCTCATGTTGGTGGTATTACCCCCTGCATATTTTATTTTTGCGTGACATGATTTGCACACAGCGTGTGTCTTGTCAAGGTCGGGCTTACCGTGTTGTTGATAAAAGCCGAAATGTGCCCAAATGTCGGCTTTTAAAGTGATCGGAGCATTTTTTATTGCACGCTCAGGCGTTTCGCCTCCCTCTGCCATTGTATGCCGCGACTAAGCACGCGGTGCTGACGTCAGAAATGCATCAGTACATTATAACCGGTTATGGGCTATTACTGAACCGAAACCAAATTGTCCTAGTCTGCATCGCGATGCACCGTAGAAACGATAAATTTTGACACCTCTAGTATTGTTCACACTCAAACTCCTCTGCAGTGGCCGGATGTAGAGAGTGGCATTGTGTATGGCACTGTCTGAACCTCTTAGATGACTAATTGTATAACCATCATTGGGGCATGGCACCAGTGTGAGATTACAGCTCCTAGTAGTCCCAGAAATGCGCATGAGCAAGATGTAAAGCAAGATTTCACACAACTAGGTCTGTGACAGTGCAACTTTAGTGATAGTCTTGAGCCTGGATAAAATGTAAAGGGTTGCATCAGGAATGGCATCCGGTGTAAAATCTATGCAAACTCAATATGTTAATCACTGCACACTGGGAGTCAGATGATTTTGTTGATGTTGACACCCCAGAAAGAATTGAAGAAAGAAAGATGTGTTACTCATAAAACTGAAAATAGCTACAAAAACATTTGAATTAATTTATGAACCTGTAAACTTGTTGATTACAATCTTTGTCAGTCAGTAATATTCAAATGTAGACTTCATTTTGTCATAGACTTTTCATCACTTGTATTTTTGTAAATCAGTGAAGGCGCTAATTAAGCAGTACTTTGAATTGTGCTTGAGAATTCAAGCAGTACTTACCTCGAAAGGTTAGACGTTTTTCACCCAGGCCTAAGTGATGCAATCTTTCTTTTTCATTTCTCTGTGGAACTGAAGTTGCTTGCTTGGACATGAGGCAACAGAAGGTGTGGGTGTATGATGGTGATATCCTGTTCCTTGTATGGTTTCTTCTAGGGGCTCCAGTCAGAATCCGTGGATACGGGGCAAACAGCCGTGAAACTTCAGCTAAACAAAAACACTGTGATACAACAGTCTAAACAATAGATATTTTAAGAAAATAATTACTTACAATCCACTGGATGGACCAACCGCCCTGGCGCTGGAGAAACAGGCAATGTTGTGGCTACTTAACAAAATCATATTTAGTATTTGAAAAGTGATTTCTACATTTTATATGTTCTTCATGCAGCCTCATTCGGGCATATTCTTTAAATATGGCACAAACTCAATTAGGACACAAAGTGGCAGCAGCTCCGTGCACACCGCGTCTCCGTGAGAACAAGTGTTCATTCGACGTTGAAAGCAAGTTCGCGAGAGGTTGGCACCTCTATCTCGTGAACACCTTTACACAATCACACATTTAAAAAGTGGTATAAAAATATTTAAAATTCTGAATAAAATTTAAATCTGATTTTGTCAGTGTGTTAATGTCGACCCGAGAAGCGATTGAGCCTTCTTTAGTCGCAAGTTTGAGGTAAAATCCGGGTAAAAGGCACTTTTTGGTTGTGGTTGTCGATGTCAAAACACTATATAAGCTGTGATTCAAATATTAAATAATGTTATGTCAAGTTTTTTTTTTACCTTTACACTGAATGTTCGCTGCTTCAATCCAGATCGAGTAGGCTATTGACTGTATAGGGTAAATTTAGTATAACTGTTAGGGTGTGAAAATTGTAACCGTTACAGCTGTGGTATTTGTATAGGGTGTGAATTCTGAAGATGTGACTAAAACTAACACTAAAACTAATAAAAACTAAACTAAAACTAAGCTTTTTTTTGAAAAAAAAAAAAAAAAAACGCTCTAAAAATGAATTAAAACTAAACTGAATTTGAAAACAAACATAACATCAGTGAAACCTGTGGAAACATAAAAAGAGCCAAGTAGCCTAGGTTAAATAGTACATGCTAGAATTTGAATTTGTTTTTAATTGGTTAGTATTGTTTTTACGTTCTATTATTTCACATTTTTAGTTCGATAAATGTAGTTTCATCTGAGAACCCTAATACTATCTTAATGAAACACATGTTGCACTTGGCGATCACGGTGGGGATTGATATGGTAGTGGACCATGATGGTCATAGAAGAAGTGAAGGAGCAGTACCCCCCAATTATGGTGGGGTAATTCGCACTCTGGTCACGAGCCGTTTGTGCGATTAAATCTGCGATCAAAATGCAGGCTGATACAGCAGTGTTTTTAATGCTGATCATATTATACAAGCAAGAATGCAATGTTTCCTGAATATCCACACAAATTCAAATGTGACATTGATTTTATACAACAGTTCAACAAGCTAAGGGTAACTTTTGTTAAGGGATGTAAAGTTACTATATTTAAAACAGTATTGTTAGAAGCCTATCAGAAGCCTATCATTGCTCTATTTTGCAACGAAAGCCACAACAGAACTGCAGAACACAGCAGAGATTTGTGAACGAATCTGTGACTTAGTTTGAACGAATCGTGAGATTCAATGATCCGTTCATAAATACAGCCACTTGCTTCGTTACTGAATGAATGAATGAATGACTGACTCAATGACTCACTCATAAAGACAGTGACTTACCGCCCCCTACTGGCAATTTTAATTTAATACAACAAGTGTGTGTGTGTGTGTGTGTGTGTGTGTGTGTGTGTGTGTGTGTGTGTGTTTTGCAGACTGTGGAGGGCAAAAAAAACATTTAAAGATTGTGGCCAGTATAGTACAAAATGTCTATATTTTGTAATCAAAAATATCTTTTTTATTGGTTTTTTATAACCAATTTCTAGCCAGTGAATGGGGAAATTACTGCGTACATAGTAGAGTTGCAAAAGTCACAAGTGGTACTCTAAATATTTTGACGATGTTGGCAGGTCTGGTGACGCTACTAACCAATCAAATTGCACATTTCCTTAGAACAGTTCTGCTTCCCAGTGTTTTCATCCGTCTTTGTTGCTAGATTTATCAATTTTTCAGACCCAAGTCAGGATTTATTTATCCAAAGAAGGGCCAAAGCTAGCGACTTTCTGTTAAAGAGTGTTGCTGTATCGTAGTATATCGAGTGAGAGGTTTTTCCTTCCTCTCTCTGTTGAGTGACAGAGGAGCAGTGGAGAGCTTTGGGCGTGTCGTCACGCATACCTTTGCATGAAATATATTTTTGGTTTTAGTGGAGCCATAGCGAGCACGACGACAGCTTTGAAATAGCGACGGTAACAGGTAGTCTTACCGGGCCACGTTCCACTCAGTATTTCATACTTGTTCTATTGTCCGACAGCAGAAACAAAAAAAAACATGTGAATGATAAAAATGTCATGAATTCAGCTCTATCAAAATGTGTCAAAGTGTATGTGCACAGAGCCCTAACTCTTTATGCTGTTTGTAGCTAGATACACAGAGAAGAGGCAGTGACTTGTATGTTCATTTGAACACAGTTGTTAATGTAAATTAATTGAATTCAACATGGCTGAATTAATAAATGAAATGATTTTAAGTGGTAACCATACATTTATCATAGTAATGCTACATAAAAGCCAGACTAAAAAGGTATGTAAGGTATGTAACAATATGATTGTTGTGCAAGCGAGAGATATTAGTCTAGTCATCTACCCTGAATCTTGTTTACGGATGACTGGACTAACTTAAAATGACCAATACTGGAACAACAAAATGCAGTTTAGCATCTAAGTATGTGAAATTAGCAGTAATGTGTTGTGTAGGGTAAGTATAATACATAGAATATGAAATATATAAAAAAGCTAAGATATGAAAAGTAGGTAATTTATTGAGTAAATATTCAATATAAGCCGTATTAGACTTGTATTGAAAAGTTGTGTTGTTGTGCTTTATAGGCAGGAGTAAGTGACAATGTCAGGAAGACAGTGCAAATTCAAAACTGAGTGGAAGGAAAAACTCCAGTTCAGGGACTGGTTAGGAGAAGTGTCTGGAGATTTGCATAGGGCATATTGCAAGCTCTGCAGGAAGTCTTTTGATATCGGTAACATGGGAGTCTCAGCACTCAGGAGTCATGCACGGGGACAAGGCCATGTCAGGATTTCTGGACAGTTAAACAGTGAAAGAAGAATGAGGAATTCAGACAAAGGAGAGGGAAGTAGCTGTCTAACAAACAGCAAGCTACCAACAGCCAGTGTACATGAGGAAAGTGCCAGTAATGAAAGTACAGCATTACAATTGCCTAGTACATGTGGACAGAGAAAACACATAAAACACATAAAGACACAGAAAACACATAAAAACTGTCATGTTAAAAATGTATAAAAGTCTAGTTTGAAGAGACAATTGTTGGTAGAATTTGGGATGGTCTATCCGGGTCGTTTTGTTGTTGGGATTATGAACAATAAAGGACTCTATGGCATGGAGATGGTTGTGCATTTGTGAATTATTCCATACGATGGTGCATCTGAAGGCTGAGGGGTCAGTTTCGGATAATTTTGCCACGACATTTGGCGAAGCCAGCCACGAGAGGATTTGGGAGAGTGGTTCTTTTTCTGCTTGACTGCTCAAAAAAGCACCCCCAGACGGAGACCAGAGGCTTCGAGGGCAAGTAGACCTTTTATTGCTTTCTGGATTAGGATGGATGTCTGTGAGTGTAGAGTTGAGAAGAAACGAGCAGTAAAAAACCGCTTGAAAAACTCGCCTCTAAAGATCCTAGATTAGTGTATGTAAAGACTTAGAGAGTCATAAAAGTGTTAGAGTTAAGAAGACATTATTAGGGCAAATAAAGCAAGCACGTGTGGTGCAGTTAAAAGAAAGGGTTAGAATTATTTCTATCCACTGGATATAGGCCAAATAGGGCGTGTCAAGGAAGAAGACTAGCGCAGTAGAGCGAAGAACGAAAGGCTATTTTTTTCCTCTGGGCATATCGTAAAAACGTCACTTATATTCAACGGAAGAAATTAAAAAGTTATTTCTATTAGGTATAATCAAAAAAACATAGGTGAGGACTGTAATTGAGGAAGAAATTAGCGCGCGAAGGAAAACGCGAGGAATTAAGGGCTATTTCTATCCATAGATTATGGTCAAATGCGCCGTTTATATCCTACAGAGGAAATAATAGTCAAAAGAAGAAAAATGGTCTAATTCTTCAAGCGGAAGAATACAGAGAGACGTTTTACAGAACCTGGCAAAGCGCGCAGATGTCTGAACGGGAACGAGGCCTAGAAGACAGGGATCTTCAGAAGAAAGCGCCTAAATTCATGTTATTTTCCAGCTGAATTTACGTATAGTGACGAAAATAAAATAAAAAGAATTAACAAATGAAAATTCAAAAATAAAAAGGAGAAAAATTTAGATAAAGGCCTGCTTACAACTCGTTGTCCCAAGTCGACAGGGAGTTATACAGCGGGGTTGGCTGCCAGTAACAAGATTTAAAGTACCTTAACGGGAAGTTCCTTTTCTAACTTAAACATTCAGCTGGGTGCTGGAATTGGTTATTAGATGATCGTTTAAGCGACACAAGGACCGCTAAAGTGTTCAGTAATTTCTGGAAAGAAATGATGGACGGGTTGCCTGAGAGCAACTGTTTGCCGGCGTGTGGACTTGTCTGTGTGTGAATGAGTGCGTGTACAGGAAACCCTGGGGAGAAGAAAAAGCAGATTAAGAGTTTTAAAAAGGAATAATAAATTGCTTATAAGAACTAAAACACTGGTGTTAAAAAGAGATCTAAATAGAATAAAGTTGACAAATAATTAAATAAAAAGCACTGTAAAAAAAATAATATCAATTAAGTTTGAGAATAAAAAACCTAGTAATGGGTTAGTATTATTATTAGTAGAATAAAACTAAAAAAATAGGTTCAAACGGAACCCTAAAAGTTGAGGAAGTGAAGCCGACGGCAAATTAGAATACTAAATTAGAAAAACCTTGTGTTAAAACCAACGATAAAGCAAAACTAAAGTAAAACAAATTTATTTTGACTAAGAAATAGTTAAAGAAACATAAAAGAACAAACAGTAAAAAGTATTTAGAGGTTTGCGCTACTAGTTAAACACACGAGTTAAAATTAGCCGTAAGTAGCCTTTAACTCAATCTAAAAACGCCGGTCGGAGAATTATTAAAAGGAAATTGTGGTCGAAAGAAAGTTTGAATTTATCTCAAAGTAGTTCTAGTTGTGGTGCGATCCGGAAGCATTTAAATTATTCTATTAGAGAGACATTTAGAGTTTCTAGCGACGTTACAAATCCAAGGCTTGATATCGCAGCTGTTTGAGAATTACTGTGGGAAGTATGGGGAAGACTCGTGAGCAGTTAAATGCCCCGAGAAAACATAGGAAAAACTAATATTGAATCTCGCAAGACAACAAAGATGGGAATACCTGTTAAAGGAAAAAAAAATCTTAGTATAAATTATTAAAAGAAGGTCAAATTAATTCTTATTCACAATGGGAGGAAAAAATACTAAAAATATTGAATCTGGAGATATTTTGACTCCAGTAGAGGTGATTATCGGACAGAAACCCGATCAAAAGAAACGGATCAGAAATGATATGCAAAAGTGGCATAAAAGAACTCATGGGGCTTTACAGTGGCCTATTACGGGCAGCTTTGACCCAATGCGCTGCAGTGAAGTGGAGGATAATATTAAACTTTACAAGGCTACAGATCTGAGTTTTAAACGGGAGAAAAAACGTACAAAAGAACGTGAAATATTGGGATGGTTTAGAGAGGAGTCAAGACGGAGACAAATTGAAGTAATTAAAACAAAACCAGTGCAGTCAGCTGTTGTGGGTCCAGAAATAATTGTTAAGACTTGTACAGAACCTTCAGCAGTATTGTCTTTTCAATATAAAGAAAATCCTGGACAGTTTTTAATAAAAGAGCTGTCTGAAGGAACCAAGCAGGTTTTGGCTGAACCATTGGTTGGAGAAGATGAGAGTGACTGCAGCAGCGTCTCTGCCTCTGGGAATAGCACCCCGGATCATGAGAGAGATAAGGACTTTGAGATACGTGAAGAGACCCGCTCCCGTCCAAATGAGTTAAATGACTCTGACTTAAGAAACAATGCAATAAAAGAATTCAAAGAACTGGATAAAATGATAAGAAGTCAGTACCAGCAAGATGGAGAAGTTATTAAAACAAAAATTCCAGCGAAACTGTTACAACACGGACAGAAGAGAAAGAGTTATTCTGGAGCTGACGCACAATTAAAGCGTATTAGCAGGATTCAGCTTTTTGATCCCAAACAGACATACATACATACATACAAACATACAGCCCAAGTCTAAAGGCTTATCAATCAAAAGATCTAATCAAAAGCTAATCAAAAGATCTGGTATAAGGTGGTTGAAGAAAAGGAGACCTCCTGAATTATACTAAACAACACAGTTGAAAAAAAAATCAACTGTGCATTACTATTGGATCATGGGAAAGCTTACTGAAAGCTAAAGAAAGAAGAGGGAGAAGCAAATAAAAGTTGAACAAAAGATTAATACTACTGCAAATGATAAAACTGAAGAATAAAGGAGAAAAATGATAAACAGGAGTTTTACTGAACAACAGCGGATTCCGCTGAGACGGGCAGTTTAACAGCAGAACCCCGGAATATGAATAACTTATGTTTATGTTCCAGTCTTCTTCATCAGAGCCGATGTCTCCGTAACAAGATTATTCTAACAGATCACAGTGGATCTTGTACAGAGGAAAGTATGGCGTACAGAGGTGTTCGAGGCAGTTTTCGGAGGGTGATACAGTAGGGCTGTATACCTTGGATAACCTGGCGATACGATACATACCTCGATACACAGGTCACGATTCGATACGTACCTCGATACAGAGCTGTCTCGATACGATTTGATACAATGTGACCCGATTCGATACGAGTCAATAAAAATACATGGGCCAGAGCCAATTAGTTAATGCTGAACACATTTACTCAACAAACAGAACTCTGCAATTTTCTTCAATTTATTGAAGATGAAAGTGCATATAACAAAGTGCATTTTGCTTAAAAATATGCAACTTTAAGTGCTCTAATTAATTGTACACAAATTGTATTAATCTGGAAATTACCACAAGTCAACATTTAACTTTCCAAGGGTACAGTCTGAGCTCACATAAGCACCAATTTTTTTTTATTATTCTTATTAAATATTCTTATAATTCTTTTTTGTGACACCATGTACTGCCATAACATATTTCACTATGAAATCACTTAAATGCTACATCTTGCTTTAACATTTGGCACAACAAGAAATCTAATCTACCTCAAAACAGGATGGATTTTTTAAATCTTAAGGCTAAACCAGGTTTGTCCTCAAAAAGGCAGGTTGAACAAAAATCACTGCAGCAACAAAACAATAACCTGAGGATACTCTTGGTAATGCTAGCTTTATCCTATGACTTAAGATTTTTGTTCAAAAACAGAAGTTGGTCAACATGCTTTGAGCTTAGTACACTTCTCTGTGCGGTTACAATATCGCCTGCCGTAGAGAAAACGCGCTCTGATGAGACACTAGTCCCTGGAATGCACAGGTACACTTTGGCAAGGCGTGACATTAGTGGATATTCATTCTGGTACTCTTTCCACCAACTGAGAGAACTTCCCTCAGCAAGAGACAAGGGTGGTGCCTCCTTGTACCTTGATATCTCCTCTTCTGCCTGGGCCTGTGTGGTTCTGTGTCTCACCGCAGGACCTGTACTGTAAGTTGAACCAAGCAGATCAGCCAAACAGCACAAGTCCTTTTTCTTCTTGGGTGGTGGGCTGGCAGGAATGTCATCCTTGTCTTCCACATGATTGTCCTCCTCTCCTGGTATCACTTCAGCCTCTTCCTATTATGCAAAATACAGATTTTTTTTATCAATAAACCCATAGTTAATTCTATAAAGAGCATATTCAAATACATATAATAGTTAGTTTGCCTTTCATTTAATGCAATGAACTGACAAACCTTTACAATATATTGTTTTACTAGTATAGTGCTTTACATGAAGTATATGTTTGAAACCATTTAGTTTTGTAAGCTCTAACATACTATTATGAATTTTAAATTATGAACTGAATATTTTGTTTTATTACACTTGGTGTATATTATATGTGTGTGTGTGTTTGTTATGTTTTTTAACCATGTAGTGTTAATGACACAGTGAAATGGCTTACCTGAATTAGTTCTTGAATTCTTCGAGCTTCTGCAGTGATTCTCAAGTATATTTCCTCTCGTTCATCATCAGGAAGGAAGGGCAAAGCTTTGAATCTTGGATCGAGTGCTGAACATACATACATGGTCTCTTTCTGCTGATCCATGTACCTCTTGCTCAAATCTTGGCAAATAGCCGCTTTGATTTCTTTCACTATCTCACTATCTGCTCTGCTCTCTTGGAAATCCTGGATGATCTGAGCATGAAGAGGGTAGAGTTGTGACGTTCGCGAACGAACCGATTCTTTTGAACGGCTCATAAACATGAACGATGGGAGCCGAGTCGCGGCTGGAGGGGAGCCGTTCTTTCTGTCGTTCTTTTTTCCTATGCTTGTCTCACACAGATGCACACAAATGAGCTCCTCCGCGAGACAGAACAGTTATAGGGGGAGGGGCGCACCCAGTGCAGGCCGACACTTTATTGCGTGGTGATATTAGTTATTAGTTGTGCACGCATCCTTCACGTGAGTAGGCTACTCCAGTGGGAAAAAAACCTGCGTGCCTCTGTCATTGGGTAGAAGCGGAGCCATGACGTGACATTTCCATTTTATTTATTCTAATTTTATCTACTTTAAATATATTTTGTTTTCTATCAAAATGTTCTTGTGTGATAGTGTTTGTAGTAAAAGCTGTTTTGCACAGAAATTCATTGCAGCCGGCTTTGTTTATGATGTTTATTTGTGAGTAGGTATTGTATGAATAACATAATTCAACGTAGCTTTACACACACACACACACACACACACACACACGCACACACACACACACACACACACACACACACACACACACACACACACACACACACACACACACACACACACACACACACACACACACACACTTTGTACTAAATGTAAATCCAAAATAGTGATGTCACTGTCTAAACAGAGGGATTTGTGCAACCCTATGGAATATAGTCCACACGTGACAAATGAGGTAGTCTAATAATCAATATTTCAGAATAATTCAAACTCAGATATTGGTGTGTGATATCTGAGTTGTAATTATTTGACTACAAATTTCACCTCATCATTCCTCCCAGTGATTATTTCCAGGATAAACTGAGATGCCCCAAAGCTGGCTTCTTAAAACTGACTAAATATTTAAAAAGAGCCAAAAGAGCCGTTCTTTTGAACGGCTCTTTGAAAGGAACGGATCGCGAAGATCCGGATCCCCTCAAAGAGCCATAAATCCCATCACTAGAAGAGGGGCCACAACTGACAGTGTTGGAGAGCTTTCTTTTGACATTACAAGAGTAGCAATCTTCATGGGCTTCATTGCATCCACTATCTCCTCCGCAGATGTAATGTCCGATTCACATAGGGTGTAAACTTCTTTCTCGGTTTTCCTAAGCTCGCTGGACAGAAGAGCAGCGGAGACAGCGGTTTGCTGCTCAAGAAAGCGCTCGAGCATATCATGCGCGCTATTCCAGCGCGTCACAACATCAGTGATCAGTTTATGTTCAGGCAACTCGAGCAACTTCTGCTTCTGTCGAAGTACGTGGCTGGCTGTGGTACTGCGCTTAAAAAAGGTGGATATCCGTCTAACACGTCCCAATAAACGAGCGACAGCAGGAAGCTTCAGTGCACGCTGCGAAGCAAGGTTTAAAGTGTGAGCGAAGCACCTGAAATGCAACATACCGGCAAGCTCTGCTGCGACGCTCATATTTGCGGCGTTGTCAGTCACAATAGCTGGGTCTTTGGATACGAGGTCCCACTCCTCCAGCGCCGCTTTCAGTAACTCTGCAATGTTTGACCCCGTATGGCTCTCGTGCATGGCTCGCGTTTGTAAAACGTGCGACATCAGTTCCCACTCCTCGTTAACGTAATGGCAAGTGATTGTAACAAAAGCTTCAGTGGCTCGCGATGTCCACCCATCACAAGTCAGTGCCACTCGTGGGGCAGAACTCAGGGCTGACTTAACATTGTCTTTGACTTTGTCATACATCCTCGGTACTGCTTTGTCGGTCATGTAGCTGCGTGTAGGGATCACATAACGGGGATCTAACGTGTTGATCATAAAGCGAAAGCCTGTGTTCTCAACAACACTGTAGGGACATAAACCTTTGCAAATATAATGCACAACAGACTCCGTAATCTTCTGTGCTCGGACTGAGTTAGATGGAAGCTTGGATGTTGTGTTGTCCAAAGTAGTTTGCGTGGGGTCCCGTGTTTTTTTGCGCTGCGGCGAAGCTAGCTTGTCTGCATGGTGTCTTTGCAGGTGGGCGCGCAGGTTAGTTGTATTACCTGTGTAGCGTATTGAAGCCTGGCAATTCTTGCAGATTGCATTTGTTTTATCGAGCCCCTGGTTTCCTTCCTTTGCTTTAAAACCAAAATGTGTCCAAACATCTGCTTTTAGGGACAACGGCGCTTCTAAAATCTTCGACATTTTCCATGAGTTATTTGAAACTCGCGGGCGCCACTGCACCCCCTAATGGCTGGGCGGAGTATCGATACTAAGGGCTAGAATGTCGATACTGTATCTTTTTTTATTATATCGGTA
The DNA here is from genome assembly GCA_024349245.1 of Neodontobutis hainanensis. Taxonomy (NCBI): domain Eukaryota; kingdom Metazoa; phylum Chordata; class Actinopteri; order Gobiiformes; family Odontobutidae; genus Neodontobutis; species Neodontobutis hainanensis. The sequence goes on from JALDNG010000293.1 coordinate 175,572, forward strand.
TGTATCTAAGAATCGATATTTTGAACACACCCCTATGATACAGGCTAAAAGCAGCGTCTGGTGAGTTCGTCCAACCCCCATTAAACTTCATCAGATACCAGAGGAGCTGGATGTGTGAGCAGAGAGGCCTGAGAGACTGCCTTGTTAACATTACAGCAGGACGGAAGAGAAGTGACTATTCAATCTGTAATGTACTGGCTGAGATGAACACAGGATTCAGAACTAATACAGAAATGGACTAAAAAAATGGAAAGAACACAAAGACATAAAACTTTAGAAGTGCCGAAGACACAGTTACACTGTTCAACAAACAAGATAATTGGACTATGAGAAGTTGGAAAGAAGCAGTTGAATGACAAAAAGATTTAAATTACAAGACAATATATATTGGAAAGACAAGAAGCTATGGTGTACCTCTTATTCCCAGTTTGAGACTTGGTTTTGGATCAAAAAACTCAACTCCTAATGTTGCATTAAGTGACAGAAGGACAGGAGGTTTGTGCACTTAAACCAAAGTTAACAGCTGCACTGTGCGTAAAGTAAAAATATATATATATAAATAAAAGAGCTATTTGTCTTTATAGATTAATCAGTATTTTAAATATCACTAAAAGGATGTGATGTAGTCCAGGCTGAACTGTAGAGAAAATGTCTTTAAAACAATGAAATGTCTATGGTTTCTGATCTGGTTTTGACACTGTCTAATATTCTCCTGAATTTAAATTGGCAACAGTAATAGATTTGTTCTGTATTTTTCTGACTCATGCTACCTTTTCTGTTTTACACATTCTGACTGAGACGAAAGAGAAAGAGTCTGTCTTACAGTCGAGTCCTGAAAGGACTAAAGTTATCTTCATCTAAAGTAAACCTGAACGTAGTGAGAACAGAGATCTAGTGAGTATATGATCTGTGTCTGATCCAGCAGTGATGAGGTGAGTTAGACTCCATCACAGTGTTACAAATTTAGTATTTGTGAAACAAAGAGTAAAGAATATTATAATTTGTCAATCTGAGAATATTTAGTCTAAATATTAAGTGAAAAATGTAGGAAATTTGCTCCGTCTCACTTTGAGCCTAGAACAAAAGCTTTGAAGCAGAAAAACTGTAAACAAATATTTAAATCATTAGAAATGGCAGGTTATAGCAGGTTGTGGATTGTAAATTTGCTGTATTAATAGCTTCTTTAAGAAGTCTGAAAAAAATTAAAGACCAAATTGATAAAAGGCTTAATTTAAATGAATAAAGAGTAAAATAGAGTATTGTCTGTGTTAAAAGAAAACATGCAAACAATCTAGTTTATAAAATCCTGATTAAAATAAATGTTTCATCTAAACGTAACAGAGAGAGATGGTTATTCATCAGCAGTGATGATGCAGATACTACAGTAGAATAAAAAAACAATAGTTTAATGCAGCTGGAAAATAGACAATACTGAATAAGGTTTAGCTCTGTGTTACAGATAATTAGCTTCAGCTGTGACTGAGTTTAAAAAAGGTTTAACACACATCAGGTACGCACGGCTTATAAGTCCTAAATTTGTCTAAACAAAGACTAGGAGAATGTATGAAGTAATACTTTCAGTTCTGAATTTAGTAAAACAAAAGATGTTAACAGTTAAACCAGCAGGAAAAATATAAAAGAAAAGCCATGTGTCTGATTAAAACCAACAGATCATTTCTAAAACGGTGAGAACAAATGTACCATTAACCAACTGAAGCCGAGTTAATGTTATTTGGAGATGTATTCTGTTTTTGAGAGACATTGTAAAACTGAAAACAGATAATACTTTTACAGCACAGGTTTAGAAACCCATTACAGCAGTGTTTGAAGTAAGTGGCTAAGATCAAAGCATTGACTGAGGAGTGAGAAATGTTAAAATCTTTAAGAGTTAACATCATACAGTATGGTCTGGAGTAAGTTAGGCATCAATACTAATGGCAGAAGAAGACAAGGCATAAAACAATGTTGACATGTTAATCCTTGTCCAGAGAAAAGAAGGTCTGTGTGAAAGTAGAATAAACACACAGAGGTCATAAAGTTCACTTAGGAAGGGTTAGAGATAAGAGTTATGGAGGACGCAGAGTCATCCAGAGTTGAAGACTCTCCAGTGAGAGACCATAAAACAGACTCATGGATCAGAGAATGTTTTAGACAACATCTAACAGAAATACAAAGTTAAATTCCAACAGATTAAAAGGTGCTGAGGAGAATTCTACAGAAACAACACCTCCCAGCTGCAGAGCAAGTCTGGGAATGGAGTCTTCATCAAGAAATGTTCAAACTTCCAAGGTTGATGGGAGAACAGTGAATGTCTCATGAGAAGGTCTGGTGTCATCTTTCACACTGTCGACCTGTAAACATCAAATCAGGTAAAAAAAAAAAAAAATTTAATTTTAAAGGAAGCAAATATGATGTTAAGTAAATTCAATTAAACAAGGAGATACTCTTAGAGAAATGAGGAAGAATGTGAGTAAACATGTCCAGATGTGACGGAATAATTGAACAGATTAATAATAGGCAGATTTGTCTATGATTCTTTTAAACATAATCAAAGAGGTACGGAGCTCCTCTGGTCACACTATGTCAAAAAAAAATATATGTAACTAAGTCGTGGCCTCAAGATAAGTGAATATAAAAGGAGAATGCACAATGGCGCAGCTTTTCTCCCGAAAGCATGCACGCTAACTCTGCCACCCATAAGGCTCATACATACAGCCAGATGGAGGTACCGTGACCTAAGCCTAGAACGCCCTCTGCTGACGTTTTATCGTAGGCTACACAGACATGCTTTTCCAAAATGTGAAACACTTCAATAATTAATGAACCAGTCTGCACACTACTATAGACTATCTTAAAATCATAATCAGAAATACTTTATTGATCTTTATTGATATCGATAACCCAGGGGACAATTGTTGTGTCACAGTTGATGTGCACATCAAGACATTTAAAGAAATATAAATAATAATATAAGTTGGTAAATAAACAAGTAGCCTATATACATGTAAAAAGTATAAATATATGCTATAAAATATAAATAAGAGTTATAAAGGACCATGGATATGCAGCCTACAAGATTTACATTACTGTATTAACAGAATTGAATTGATTGTGATGAACAGTACTAGTAAATAAATAGAAGCAGAACTGCAACAAACTATATTACACTTAATAATAAAACAGATAATATTGCACAGAATGTGAAGTATTACATTGCACTACAGTACAGGGTCCATTTAAATAACAAAGGTTATCGATATCAATAAAGATCAATAAAGTATTTTTTGATTATGATTTTAAGATAGTCTATAGTAGTGTGCAGACTGGTTTATTAATTATTGAAGTGTTTGACATTTTGGAAAAGCATGTCTGTGTAGCCTACGATAAAACGTCAGCAGAGGGCGTTGTAGGCTTAGGTCACGGTACCTCCATCTGGCTGTATGTATGAGCCTTATGGGTGGCAGAGTTAGTGTGCATGCTTTCGGGAGAAAAGCTGCTCCATTGTGCATTCTCCTTTTATATTAATTCATATTTACTTATCTCGTGGCCACGAGTTAGTTACATATATATATTTTTTTTACATAGTGAGACCAGAGGGGCTCCGTAGAAGAGAGACCCGTGGAGGCCTAACTATTTTAAATCAGTGAAGTTCAAGCAACTGAAAGTCAAGGAAGTTGGAAGGGCCGAGCCCATAGCAAAACGTCACAGCGTCATCGCTTGGACTGGTTGAGAACTGCAGGAAGAGGAGTTCCTGGATGTGAGCATTACAAGTGATTTGAAGATATGGCGGAAGTGGAATATGTCTTTTAGATTTGGGAAGAGAAGATTCAGATAAAAAAGAAGAGTGATTATCAGTTCTAAGATAGAAGAACTAAAATGAACTGTTTTCAATATTACAATTTGTACTCATATAAGCATTATATTTTAGTATGAGTAATTGTATATATTCTTGTATTGATTGTAGTAACTTTTATGTGAAGGTACGACAAGTTGACCATATGTTGTTATGGTGTAAAGAAGGGAGATCTGATGGGAATTGTTTGAGCTAAATAAGTATGATTTGGATCTATGTGATAATCTAATGCACATGTATTATGAACCAGTTGTAATATTTAGCAAAAACAAGACCTTTTAGGGTCTCAAAGAGGGGATGTGTGGTGTAATATTTCTATGTGATGGGTTTGTTTTTGTGTGCTTAGGTTATTATTCACTTCTGATGGATTGATGTTACTTATCTTAGGATTTATAGTTATGCATGGATGAGAATATGTTATGATAACACAGCTAAGATCATGGGAAGGTAAAAGAGAAAACATGATGTCAAAATGTATGGTTTAAATCATGATAAGGTGGTTGTGCAAATACACACAGGGAAAATTTACTGGACAGGACAGAGACACGGTGTATGGAGGGGTCCTCAAAGCCCTAACGAAATAAGACATAAATACATTGTCATGTGAAAACTGTATAAAAGCTTGGGTCTACTGTACAATATTTAGTAGAGCTGGTGTGTCTATTCGGGGCGATATTGTGTTGGTTGTGAACAATAAAGACTCTATGGCATTGAAATATTGGTGCGTTCATGACTTATTCCATCTGATAGTGCCAAAGACTGAGAGGTCAGTTTTGGACACACTACACACTGTTAAATGTAACACTTTTGTAAATGTGTTGAGATTGTATAAGGCAGCAGTCTAATAATGGTTGAATTGTTTACAGCTATGAGAAAAATACAGTGGCTAAGGGTCAGGACTTTGGTCACATTGAATTGGTCAACTTTAGTGTTACAGTCTCTAGACCAGAACAAAACCTGCTCCAAAGCAGGGTAGCTGTGTAAAACCTGCTCAAACCAAACCTTCTTGAGCCAGAAAACTGCACTTAGCTGGATCTAAACCTAAACTGCCTTTGAGCAACAGGCCACTGGTGTAGGCCTGCAGCTTGATTTAATTCAGATTAACTCTGTTGAAAGTAAGAAGAGATTAGCCCAAATAACCAGTGAGTAACCCTTAGAATGGCTTGTTCAATTATTTCTTGACCTAGACAACTATTAATTATATTGCACATGTTTTCTGTTAATGTTAAATAACATCTGTAACATTAGCATGTTCTAATAAAAAATGGCTTTGAGATAAAATATGTTGTGCTCATTGATTGAATACCTTACTGTTGGTTTGTGGAATTCTTTATTTCTCAAATTCAATATTTTTACAGTTTCTATTACAGTTAAATCTTTAATAGAAATGACTCATTGCAGATCCGGGTATCAGTTGAAGCGCTGAGTTCAGTCTTAGCTGTAGTTCCTGAGGTAGACCAGTCTGTGAGGTTGAAACTTCTCCCTGCATAGAGGACACTCGGCCTGCCCCATCAACAAGAGCACATATACATGAGCATTTTATGTCCTAAATAATTTATGTAATAAATAATTTCCAATAAACCTCAAAATGTATGTGTTTTAGAAATATCAACAACTGAAATTAAATTTTGTAAAGAATATTAAAATGTTAGTTTTAAGTAATGTATATTCAATTCAATTTAATTTTAACCTCTAGAGTATTTTAGTTGTTAGGACTCCTTAAATCAATCAAACAGCAAATGACATAATTCAGACTTGGTTTATTTGAATTCATTTGAGAATTCAGACAAACCAAACACACTAGAACTTTAAGATTTAAACAGCACTTCAATTTTTTTTATAATCTGAACTCAAAGATCTAACTTTTTCCATGTACACAAAAGGTCTATTTCTCTCAAATATTGTTCACAAATCTGTCCAATTTTGAGTTTGTGCGCACTTCTCTGTTGCCGAGATAACCCATCTACCTCACGGGTGTGAAATATCAAGATGTGGATTAGAGACCTTGATTATTGCACAGGTGTGCCTTAGACTGGCCACAATAGAAAGCTAAAAACATCTAAAATATAAGACTACAGATGGAAATGAGCTGTTAAGCTATAGTCTGGTACAGGCATCAGCTCCAGCTTAATTGACAATGTATGCTGTCCTAAAAATAAATCAATTTTGGTCTAATACTGCCTCAGCAGCTTTAGGCTACTGCTGTACAAGATAACACTGACCTTGTTGTTGCACCACTCGGTGATGCACTCCCAGCAGAAGAGGTGTCCACAGGGTGTCGAGGTGGAGTGTCTCCTCTCCTCCAGGCACAGAATGCAACGAGCTGCTCTTGGGCCGGGGCTGGGTTTGTGCTCAGGACTGCACAGACAAAAGCATGTTATTAAGTCTACAGCTGAAACAAACTTCAGGGTTGACACAATATACTATTACTACCACCAAGCAGCTATTAAATACAGTGGGGCAAAAAGGGGATATGCGGCATCTTCTATGCCGCACCTTGGGGGGGCGACAAAGCAATGGTATATAAAAAAGAAATTTCTTTTTTTTTTTTTTTTTTTGTGGAATTTCCTAAATGTAGCTTAGCTGATTTTGTTTCTAAATCATTTCAGTATTTCCTCAATACTATGTAACATTTTAGAGGACTAACAGGCTACAGTAGGCGCCCTCATTAGATTCCATAAATAGAATAAATGGAATATCACGAGTGGGCGTGGCTGGCGGGGGCGCCGTGGCGCACTCAGTGAGTAGGTACGTACAGTTGTTATGATAAAGAGAAAAAAAAAGAAATAGGGAAAAAGAGATGGTGTTTCAAGGTATGGGACAGCTTCTAAACAAGTGGATAGTGAGTTTCAGCACGTGGAATTTAAAGTGTGACGTCTGTGTTGGAGGATTGCAATATTGATGTTAACAGACTAGCTAGCACGTTTGCTAACACTGGGAATGTAGCAGTCAAATGGGGTTTAAATTAAGGCAAAGTTATTCGGCAAAACCAAGGTTTTTGAGCTAAAAACTGGAAAATATAAGGCAGCATGCCATGTACAATAAATAACAATAATTTGGAAAACAAATAATCCACACTGGATAGTACCTAGCGTCACGAGGGGGATTCATACCTGGGTCCCCCGTGTGAAAGGTCCTGTCCTTACCTGCTGAGATATCCAGCTGGGAGCAGCGCTGTGACTAGTATTGGGCTGAGAACTGACTACTCCCTGGAATTGTTATGAAAAACTTTTCATTCTTTGTCATTTGGTCCAGAGTTGAAAATAATACTGTAAACTCTAAGAACTAAAGGGATTGTTTCTGTTTTGGTCTGGCCTAAATATAACAAACTTCAGGAGTAAACACAGCTTAAAGTTGGTCTAAAGCTGAACAGAGACCCTTCTCTGGTCTTGTTGCATACAACTCCTGACCTAAGCCTTGGGTAATTTCAAGTGTAGGTAAATTAAAGCTTGATGATGTTCTGGCAAAGCAACATTGAGCACTACACAAATGCTAATTTTAGTGTTTATTCTAAACGTAATCAAGATTAATTTCGCATAAGATTTGAAACATGTGTCCTGTGTACATTTAGTCCAGACTACTGCAGTCTAAATTATAGTTACCTGATTTAACTATAGTTCTACGAGTGTGTGCGTAGCATGCCTACGGGCTTCGCTATTGGTTACCTCTCTGGCGCCAGCCAGCCCTCTGAGAAAGATCAAAGAACTCACCGCCCAACACTCTCCCTTCTTCGAACCAGCTCAAAAGAGGGAAGCAGTCCAGCTGGGCCTGAGAGTAGGTGGGCTACACACACACACTCGTAGAATTGTAGTTACATCAGGTAACTATAGTTTTTACTTTGTGTGTGCTCCGCCCACCTACGGGCTTCGCTATTGGTTACCGGCCGAGGGCGAAGGCCGTAGGAGACGAATATACTCCCAGCTGGACAGGTTCACACCGATTGGCGCGGAAACAAACATCCTCAGGAGCGATACGGGCCCACCTCTCCCAACAGCAGCCAAGCACGCCCCACCCCAGACATCGGTGTCCAGACTGCCTCTCCCAAGAGCATCTGACACTGTCACCTGTGAGCCTAACCAAGCCATGCCCAGGACTGCCTCTCCCAAGAGCATCCTGGCACCATGTTCAAACTCAAAGACCTAAAGGCCGATTTAGACTTCTGCGTCGGGTGTACGTCGTAGTGTACGTCGTAGGCTACGCACGTAGGCAACGCCGTCGTAAGCATTTATACTTCTGCGTATGTCTGTTTTGCTCTGCAGTACACCGCCGAAACGCTAGTTGACGCGAGTGGGTTCCACTGTGTTTGAAACGACATTTCAGTCACCCCACGGAGTTGTGCCATGGCAAAACAACATTGTGTGTCGTGGTCAACCTGGTGTGTAACTTGTATTGGTGTAAAATATAATGCACCAATAAATGACAGGAGGGATATTTTTTTAAGTTTGTACTATACATACAAATGGTTGAACTATGTATAAGATAATGCACCATGTAAAGGTGCAATGGTCTATAAATGTTTACATTAAATAGATGCAAAAGAGCAAACTATACAAATAAATTAACTGTAAGATCTTAATTTACTGTAACCTTAACCATAAGATATGCACACAGCAGGAACCAACATAACTGGTTCAAACTATATACACAAATTGTTTGATGTAAAAGATAGTAAAAAAAACAGGTGCAACGGTCTTGAATTGTAAATTAAAAATAGATGCAAAAGAGCAAACACAGACACATACGGAGCCCCTCTGGTCTCACTATGTAAAAAAAAAAATATATGTAACTAAGTCGTGGCCACGAGATACGCTAAGTCGTGGCCACGAGATACGCTAAGTCGTGGCCACGAGATAAGTAAATATGAATGAATATAAAAGGAGAATGCACAATGGAGCAGCTTTTCTCCCAAAAGCATGCACGCTAACTCTGCCACCCATAAGGCTCATACATACAGCCAGATGGAGGTACCGTGACCTAAGCCTACAACGCCCTCTGCTGACGTTTTATCGTAGGCTACACAGACATGCTTTTCCAAAATGTGAAACACTTCAATAATTAATAAACCACTCTGCACACTACTATAGACTATCTTAAAATCATAATCAGAAATACTTTATTGATCTTTATTGATATCGATAACCCAGGGGACAATTGTTGTGTCACAGTTGATGTGCACATCAAGACATTTAAAGAAATATAAATAATAATATAAGTTGGTAAATAAACAAGTAGCCTATATACATGTAAAAAGTATAAATATATGCTATAAAATATAAATAAGAGTTATAAAGGACCATGGATATGCAGCCTACAAGATTTACATTACTGTATTAACAGAATTGAATTGATTGTGATGAACAGTACTAGTAAATAAATAGAAGCAAAACTGCAGCAAACTATATTACACTGAATATTAAAACAGATAATATTGCACAGAATGTGAAGTATTACATTGCACTACAGTACAGGGTCCATTTAAATAACAAAGGTTATCGATATCAATAAAGATCAATAAAGTATTTCTGATTATGATTTTAAGATAGTCTATAGTAGTGTGCAGACTGGTTTATTAATTATTGAAGTGTTTGACATTTTGGAAAAGCATGTCTGTGTAGCCTACGATAAAACGTCAGCGTTGTAGGCTTAGGTCACGGTATCTCCATCTGGCTGTATGTATGAGCCTTATGGGCGGCAGAGTTAGTGTGCATGCTTTCATATTTACTTATCTCGTGGCCACGACTTAGTTACATATATATTTTTTTTTTACATAGTGAGACCAGAGGGGCTCCGTAGACACATGTGCTACTATTAGTTAATGTTTATTTGCAATAAACTTCACACATTTTTTGAAACAGCAGTGTTTTTTTCTAATAAACAGTGTAAAGTACATACAAATATGGGCATGACAGTGCAATGTATTAATGTGCAATGATCTACAATTATTATCAAAAACAGATGTAAAGGAGAAACTTCACAAATGATGCAAACTACAGTAGAACCTGCATGAATTGGTGTGAACAGACAATAAATAAAAAAGCTAAAGTGCAAACTATATACAAAAAAATAACTAAAAAAAGCAAAAGTGCAAACTGCAGATACAGTGCATTTCTATCTGCATTGCCCGCGCTCTGTGGTCCTCAGCAGCATATCTGCAACAGTTTGTCCAAAGTGGTCGCTCTCATCATTGCCTTGACACAGTCTCTGTTGAGGCCCACCCGCAGTTCCTCCAACTGAGCCTCCAACCGAGCAACCTGCACTTGGACCCAGTTGTCTTTTTCTTTTCTCTTCCTTTTTTGTGCCATTCCTGGACTGGGGGACAGAAGAGATGGCTGCGAGGACAGAAGAGATGACTGGTGATGGGGGCTCTACCACTTGGTAATTGGTCATCATCGCTGTTGGCTGGAGGTCTCACATCCGATAAACCAGTGGAGTTTGAGCTTGTATCATTTCCATCCTTTGATTATGAAAGAAGTAGCAAATAGTATAAGTTATACATAAAAGATGATGCATTCATTGTTAAGTCATAGATAGATAGAGCTATAATCACTGCATATTCATACATTCCAAATGCTAAATTGTTGCATTTGTATTTTCTGTAAGCCAAATAAAATTACAATCTATTATATTATATAAATACAACCCATTACATATAATTACAACCTATTACACATGCTTTTTGACTCACAGGTATATTATTTTTGCAAAAAAAATCAATACCCCATGTGGTAGCATTGCTAGTTAAGTGAGCTAACCGAAACACAATAGAGGTATATAAAAGGACGTGCATTATTTACCTTATCGTCAAAGTTTGACTTCGTAAGCCGATGTTTGACATGAGGTGCCAGCCAAGATAGGAATATATAAAACGCTGGGATTTTTTTTCCTCATGGATCCCCACTCCTTGTGGCGAGTTTTTTAGGGAGACGAACGTACTTGTCTCGAGAGTTCTTCCATCTCTTCATGCACTCCGCTACATCTAAACCGACGTTGGCTGTATTTCCTCACTTCTTTAATTAATCGCTTGGTCACTTGATCTATTTCCATGTTGGCTCTTCACTGAATTTCGGAATTTTAAAATGGCGGGCGGTCCAGACTGCAGAAGATCATTCCGGAAATGCGTAGGAGGAAACGTGATACTACCAAGCCGACCAATCACAGATCTTGCGGTCCGCGTCGTCTCGACGCGTAGTTACATTTTGGAGGAGGGCGCGTCAGAGTACGGCGTATGGTACACGTCACTGCTATGCTACGCCGTACCTTCTACGCGCACCCTACGCAGAAGCATAAATCGACCTTTAGTGTCTATGGTCGGGGGATGGACCGCCTCTCCCAAGAGCATCCCTCCTACCTGCCAAGCCCGTGACCGCCTCTCACAAGAGCACACGGGCCACACACTTCCGGTATTAGACTCGTAACGTGTCGGGTTGAATGGCTCTGACCTCCATTCAACACTGAGTGAGTGACAGAGCATGCAGACAAGTCCATGAGATACGGTGCACAAAAGTGAACACAGAGGACCAAGATGCCGCCAAGCATATATTCTCCATGGAGACACCCCTACACAGGGCAACCCCTTGGGTAGAGTGTGCCCTGACCAAGGCTGGGGGAGGGTGGCTTTGAGCCACGTAGTCCGGTCCAATACCCAACAAATCCAATGTGCCAAGCGCTGGGCCGACAACGAGGTCCCACGCCCTCTAGCCCTGAAGCACACAAATAAGCGGTCTGATGCCCGAAAGCCCGCTGTGCGCTCCACATAGCAGCGCAAAGCCCTGACCGAACACAGCATGAGTAACCACGCATCTGCTGTCGACCCCTCAGAGGTGGGGCAGAGAGCTCTAATCCTGATCACCCTGGACCGGAAGGACGAGGTGATAACCTTCGGCTGAAAGGCTGGGTTGGGCCAAAGATGAACCAGGTTTCCATCCTCACTGAGCGACATGCACGAAGGATGAACTGACAAGGCGCACAGGTAATGCCAACAGAAGGGCGGTCTCCTTCAAGACCGCCCTTCTGTTGGCATTATCCTCCGCCAAGAGGATAATGCCAACAGAAGTGTGGTCTCCTTCAAGACCGCCCTTCTGTTGGCATTATCCTCCGCCAAGATAATGCCAACAGAAGGGTGGTCTCCTTCAAGACCGCCCTTCTGTTGGCATTATCCTCCGCCAAGATAATGCCAACAGAAGGGCGGTCTTGAAGGAGAGCAGCCGGACTTCCGCCCGCTCCAAGGGCTCAAAAGGAGGTCCAGACAGGCCATCCAAAACTGTCTGAAGGTCCCTGGGAGGCACCACCTGCCTAGAGGGGGGCCTCACCTTGCATGCACCCCGAAGAAATCGCTTAACCAAAGGGTGACTACGAGCCGAGAAGCATCCAAATCCCTCATTGCCCGTCGTGATGGCTGCCGCAAACACTGCCAGAGTTGATGCGACACATTACGACTATACAGAAGTCCCTGTAGGAATTCCAGGACTACATTGACTTAACAGCTACAAGGGTCCAACATCCTGTCTCCACAATAAGCGGCAAAGAGGGGCCAGCGGGTGCTGTATGCCCTGGCCATGGAAGGTGTCCTAGCACACTGGATGGTGAACACCATTGCCGGGGGAAGTCCTATACTTATAAGTCTCCCCTTTTCAACGTCCAGACTAGGAGCCTGAGGAAAAGGAATGGCCGGTAGCAGTGTGTCTGGTTGGTTGGGGAGAGGCCAAGGGTCCATCACCGCCAACAGCACTAGGTCCGGGTACCATACGGCACCCTGACTGTCCGGCGCCACCACCAGGATGTGAAGACCCTGCGACCCTACCCTGTGAAGGAAAGGGGCCATGAGGCGTAGTGGCGGGAAGGCATAGAAGAGGCCTATGGGCCAAGACTCTGACGACCTGAGCGAGAACCAGAGTGGGCACTGTGCGTTCACTGCACTAGCGAACAGGTCGGCCACAGGGTGACCGAACTGGCGCCAAAGCTGTCGTGTGACCTTGGGCGCCAGGCCCCATTCGTCGCGTAGAGGGCCACCCCGGGACATCCTGTCTACCCCTGCGTTGAGTGTCCTGGGCACATGCCGCACCCTTAGGGAGGCCAGCTGTGCGTCTGCCCACATTAGGATCTCTGCTGCCCTCTGATGAAGGATGGGTGACCTGGTCCCTCCCTGCCTGTTCAGGTAGGCCATAACTGTCGTGTTGTCCGACCTGACCATTACGTGGTCTCGTTTCAAGCTGGGAGCAAAGTGCAGAAGCACCCTCTGCACCGCTACCATCTCCAGTACATTGATATGAGATAGCGTTGGCTCCCAGGCCCCGCGAGCCGGCCCAAGGACCCGCCCCATACGGGAGCCAAACGGGAGGCGGTTGAACTGAAAACACCAATCTCCAATGGCAAACCTGAGGAATTTTCTGTGCCTCGGCAGGATGGAGACATGAAAATAGGCGTCCGTCAGGTAGATTGAGGTCATCCAATCCCCCGAGCGGACACTCTCCAGGAGGTGCTTGATTGTTAACAAGCAAAACCTCCTAGTGGCCACATACTCGTTCAGGATGTGCAGGTCCAGGATCGGCCTCACTCCCCCGTTTCTCTTTGGTACCATGAAATAGGGTTAGTAAAACCCTGTCTCCACCTCCCTTTGGTCCAGCTCCGAAATTACACCACGATGTAGGAGAGAAGAGACCTTCTCTTGGAGGGCCGTGTGCGCTGCCTGAGTCGTGAGCTGTGTGCGAAGAAGAAGGGGGGGTAGGCGGGCAAACTGCAGGACATCAATGTCCTGTCCACCCCTGAAGGGGTTGCCCCACTCCTCCAGGTGGGGCACCCCTAGTAGCTGCCTGTGTAGCCTGGGGTAGCAGGCCATAGACAGCATCTCTGCTCCCGTCTCAAGCGGCTGGGGCGGGAGCGGAGTCTTCATTCGATCTGCAGCAGAGGCGAACAGCTGCGGCAGATGATCTAACGGGTACCGATGACCCGGCTGAGGATCAGGGTCGGCATATCCAGTGCAGGAGGAGCCAGCGTCCTCCCCACGGCTCTCCCCGTCCTCACTTCGCGCTGCCCAATCAAACTGAGGTGGGGTATGGCTTGGGTCACCGCCATGGCTCCCAGCGGCGGGTCGAGTGGAGCCAGAGAGACTGGACCCATTAACGCAGCCTGACGCTTGGTCTCCTCTCTGGGGAGGCTGAGGCAGGCGGAGCAAGTTGACCGCTCCAGCTGGTGACGCCATCCGAGGCAGGTGAAACACTGGTCGTGGCCGTCCTCGGGCGGCAGCCGGGCGCAGCAGAAACAACAGAAGTGGTGGTGCCCGTCACCGGTAGGTGACAAATCTCGGGCACAATCCATTCTTCTATTTTCCCAAGTCTAAACTCTTTTAGTGATCTCAGAGGTGCTGAAAGAGAAGAAGGGAGAGTGTTGGGCGAGGGGGTTTATATAGCCCCTGAGGCTGTGCCGGTACATTGGCATGATTGGCGCAGCGAGTGCTTTGATCTTTCTCAGAGGGCTGGCAGAGAGGTAACCAATAGCAAAGCCCGTAGGTGGGTAGAGCACACACGAAGTAGAACTCACAGCTTACACAAACACACAGCATATAAATGCTTGACAAATGGCAAAGTCAAATTCATCTCTGCTCAGAGGAAAGCTCAATATATCAGGGAGAACACTGTTTGAGCAGCTGTTTGTGGAAACAGTGGACTTTATACTATGACTTTCTACCAGTTCAAAGAGCCCACAATAAGGCTCACATACCAAACACAAACAATGAATTTGTCAGTTTATAGAAATGCCTTTTTGATAAGGACTACTTGGACCACTACTACTGTTAGTGTAGTTCTGGTAGCCCAGGTGAGTGTCTTAAGGCTGTACCAGGGGTTGCACCTGGAGTGGAGGTTCCTGTAGACCCTCCACTCCTGCCTGGCCCTCTGTCTCTGTCGGAAGTTGCTGATCTGCAAGGTCACAGTGATGAGCAGTTGCAGAAGGGAGAGCGCCCCCAGCAAGCTGTAACTGGTCCTAATGGTGCTGTCGTCCCCAGAGGCCTCCATCACACGCAGCTGCAACACAGGAGGGAGACAACAGTGAAATATGTGAAGACAGTGGTTCAGCTTTATGAAGGTTTATAATCAAAAGAATTAGGCTGACTATTAATGAGATATATGCAATAGAGTTACTGTTAATCTTTCAAAAATCAATCTTGTGGATGTCTTCTATATGTGTTAGGTTCTGAAATTCTTCTGAAAAGGTTCTGAAAAAAGTCTTGTTATTCTAAGGCTTTAGATGAAGTGCAGACTCCAAAACTATAGACTGTGCCAGCCAGACGTAAATGTTCAATGCTATTACACTGAGCATTCAACTGTCTTTGATAAATGCACTAATAAGTTAGGATGTACAGGGTGTACAGAAGATCATTTCAATTGAATTTGAGTGAAATTAAATAGCTTTAGTCGCCTCTTTTCTTGTGTGGTTGTAGCAAGTACTGATAAAGAGGTATACACAAAGAACAATAACCTTTTTTAATAGGCCAGCATTTGAGCAACTGAAATAAAACCTAAATAAGGTGCTTGATGGTTGTGCTTTTTTGGTATTTGTTTGATTTACTGATTTTTATTCTATGTATAATGTTTGGACCTAGATCTTTTACTTAGTACAAGTTACTTATTAAGTATCTCACTCCAACCACATAGTTGACAACACATTCAGTCTCACACATTGTTGTTGAGAAAAAAAGATTTTTACACATTTACTTTAAAAAGCTAAACTTCTCATCTCCTTCAGAAAAACATGTTGATCTTAATTATAAGCTAATTGCAGTTTGCAAGATGAACTAAGGAAATGCTTTGCTCTTGCCTTCAAGACAGAACAATACACATTATCTACAGTAGTGTACTGGGCACAATCACACTTTAATACAAATGAGACTAACTATTTTATGCCAGATTTAGATGATTGAATAATCATAGAAGAATAGGAGAGAGTAAGTAGTTATACACTGCCCATCCAAAAAAGTCTCCACCGGATTTAACTAAGCAAGCCTCCCATTGGATAATTACTGCATGGATAATTATGTTTGAGCTGGAAACAAGTTATTTAACTCTAACTCATGCAGTGAGTAGGAGTGGAGTAGGAGAGGAGTTGAGTACAGGTGCTAGTCATAAAATTAGAATACCATCAAAAAGTTGATTTATTTTACTAATTCCATTCAAAAAGTGAAACTTGTATATTATATGTATTCATTACACACAGCTGTACAATGTTTATTTCTTTTATTTTTGATGATTATAACTAACAACTAAGAAAAATCCCAAATTCAGTTTCTCAGAAAATTAGAATATTGTGAAATGGTTCAGTATTGAAGGTACTTCATGGTGCCACACTCTAATCAGCTAATTAATTGTTATAAAAAATATTTATCCATATTATCCAGAGAAACACGTAGACAGAGTATAATTTAAAAAGGAAGGGTCAGGTTTAATTATTGCAAGAATAAAGCAAAGACAACATGTAACAATGGTGCAGGATGAGGTTCACTTGCAAAAGTAAACAATACATGAGATTTTATATCATGCAAAAAAGGTTGTAGGAGGTGTATCTTTTACACACACTCCCCCAGCACAAGCTCCAGGTGCAGAAGTCCTCCCGTGGCAAGTTATGTCTACAACTAGTCATGCCTAGTTCATGTTTGGATTAGCATGAAGGACATGACATGATCAGATTTGAAATTAACCTGAAGAAAACTACGAGCACCCAGTAATTATAAACAATAGAAATAAAAAAATATTAAAACTCAAAACACTTGACAAGGTCTTTAAATGGTCTCTCAGTCTAGTTCTGTAAACTACACAATCATGGGGAAGACTGCTGACTTGACAGTTGTCCAAAAGGCGACCATTTGCACCTTGCACAAGGAGAGCAAGACACAAAAGATCATTGCAAAAGAGGCTGGCTGTTTACAGAGCTCTGTTTACAAGCACATTAATAGAGAGGCAAAGGAAATGAAAAGATGTGGCAGAAAAAAGTGTACAAGCAATAGGTATAACCCAACCCTGGAGAAGATTGCAGCTGGAGTCAGTGCTTCAAGAACCACTACAAACAGACGTATGCAAGACATGGGTTTCAGGTTCGCATTCCTTGTGTCAAGTCACTCTTGAACAACAGACGGCTTCAGAAGCGTCTGGGGTAAAGACAGAAAGAACTGGATTTCTGCTGGTTGGTTATTTTCTCTGATCAAAGTAAATTTTGCATTTCCTTTGGAAATCAGGGTCCCAGAGTCTGGAGGAATAAAGGAGAGACACAATCCACGTTGGTTGAGGTCCAGTGTAAGGTTTCCAGAATCAGTGATGGTTTGGGGCCCTGTCATCTGCTGGTGTTGGTCCACTGTGTTTTCTGAGGTACAAGGTCAACGCAGCTGTATACCAGAAAGTTTTAGAGCACCTCATGCTTCCTGCTTCTGACCAACTTTATGGAGATGCAGATTTAATTTTCCAACAGGACTTGGCACCTGCACACAGTGCCAAAGCAACCAGTACCTGGCTTAAGGACCATGGTATACTTGTTCTTAATTGGACCTTAACCCTATAGAAAATCTATGGGGTATTGTGAAGAAGATGATGCAATATGCCAGACCCAACAATGCAGAAGAGCTGAAGGCCACTATCAGAGCAAACTGGGCTCTCATAACACCTGCAGTGCCACAGACTGATCAACTCCAGGCCACGCCGCATAACTGCAGTAATTCAGGCAAAAGGAGCTCTAAGTTTTGAGTGCTGTACATGCTCATACTTTTAATGTTCAGACTTTTCAGTTGGCCGAGATTTCTAAAAATCTTTTCTTTGTATTGGTCTTAAGTAATATTCTAATTTTCTGAGATACTGATTTACGGATTTTTCTTAGTTGTCATTTATAATCATCAAAATTAAAGAAAAAAACATTTGAAATATATTAGTCTGTGTGTAATGAATAAATATAATACACAAGTTTCACTTTTTGAATGGAATTAATAAAATAAATCAACTTTTATTAGATGATATTCTAATTATATGACCAGCACCTGAATGTGTGAGACACACCTTGTTGTAGTAGAAAAGATAAAAATCTTTTTCAAAAGGGTCAAAGAAAACATTTAAGGAGATTGCTGAAACGACTAAAATAGGACACATCATTAAAAAGTGGAAGGATAGTGGAAAACCATCATCTTCTAGGAAAATATGTGGTCAGAATAAAAATCTTGAATGTAGGTGATCAGCAATCAATCAAATTACTACTAGGGCTATGTATAAATGGCCTAAAAATGTTATCTCAATATTGTTAATTAATAGCTTGATATTTTGATGTATTTTTCGCAGAAAGGAATAATAAAAGATACTGCTCCAATGTCATTCAAAATGTTCACTTATTACAATAAAACATATACATTCTATGATCAATCATCTGTGGCAGTAGAGCTGTCTTTGTTGCAGTAATTCTGCTTGTGTTGATTAATAAAACCTGATGGTTAGTTGAAAAAATAAATAAAAAATCAAGCGCTTAAATAAAATTTGTTAAGTGCATTTTTCTACATGAACAATATGGTCTCATACTATATCTTGAGCAAAAATATGGTGATATATAAAGATTAATAACTACCACACGCACATAGCTGATGCCTGTGGCCCTCCTGGAAATGTGATAGAAAGAGCCTCTGATGTAGAACAGAGCACTGTGGAATCGTTGCAGGAGGTCCAGGCCCTGCTGGAGAAAATACACAACTAGAAGACAGGCCCTCTGCTGAAACACAGTCATCAGGTCCATGGCTGTCCGGATCCACCTCCTCAGCCACGCCTCCAGGCTCCAGAGCCCAGGAGATGTCTGCCGCTGATTGGTGCTGCACGTGTTCCCATCATCCAGCTCATTTTCCAGACACACCAGCACTTTCTTCAGAAAGTAAGGCACAAGGGCGTGAAACAGGACAAAAGCTGTCCGACGATTCCAGGATGGGACCCGGCGTTTAGACGGGTCCACCTGGATGATGTTCACGTACTCTTCACCCAGGGTCTGGTAACCTAAAACAGTCAAAACAGTTTACCTGCATCACTGAACACCTGCATATGGCGATATCACCTGTTTGAGGTACCTTCAAAATAAATAATTTAAATACATTTTTTTTTTAAATCTACATAGACTGAGAAGCACTAAAGGAGTTTAATATCTGTTTGTTTACTAGTGTGGAGTGAGATAGTGCCACCTAGATACCATTCAGAAAAGTTCTTACTTGAGGGAATTCAGATCAAGCATGGTTACACCAAAGGACTTTAGAGGATCATTTAACTATGGTGTTATGTTTATAAAATACATAAAAAATGGCTCTGGAATCACTATATTCATGTTTAATGCCTAATAAATCATAAATATGATATTTATCTTGTTAAAGGCCTGGTAGTAGCGACTATTCAGTCCTATCATTTTTGGAGCTTCTGGGTGCGGGGGATCCTGGTTATAACGTCACCCTAGCACCTCGTACTATGCACTTGTGCACCTATTTAGCCATTTACCTGCCACCTATGGCCGAGTCGAATATAGGTCACCTGTGCCCCAAAAACAAAACAACCACCATTGCCACAATAAACCCAAACCAAGCACCATCAAAGTAAATAGCCCCTACAGGCCTAGTTGTAGTAGCCTGGCCTGCTGCGAAGTTAGTCTGTTGCATGCATTAGGTGGGGTTTACGGGCGTAATGTTAACCAATCAGAGAACCACGAAGCAAAAAAAAGCAAAACCACACAAGGAAGCCACGTAGTTAACATAGCCAGCAGTAGAGTGGACAAAAGAGCGGTTTCATAATTTTTATACTTTGCTGGTTGCCAAAAACAGGGGTAAGAGCAGAAATAAACAGCCTCTCGGTAGAAGCGTCTGCCATGTTGAATGTTTTGGACTAGCTTTGCGAGCAGAGTTACTTGTGTATAATGTAGCCAGAAAACCACACCCTGCTGCATACAAACGGCTTGTGATTGGTCTTGGTATTCGCTATGAGAAATAGATCAGACCCTCCTGCTCTTGGAAAAAACAGGAAAATGGTCTGGTATACCAGGCTATAGTTGCAGATGAACTCCTATCACATGTTTATCATATACGTAAATATATAAAATATTTTTAGGCCATAATTTGGAAAATTTGCTACAGCAGATCACACATTTTCCAGGTTACAGACTTCACAAAGTAGAACAATGTCTGAAAATGTCATTTATCTGGCACAAATAGTTCAGAACAACGCCCATTGGCTTAAGTGAGAGGAAGCTGAGCCACAGCAGATAAGCCATGACAGAAGTAAACTGGCCGAAGAAGGAGAACTGTTACTCTAGGAGAGCATTTGCAGATTTTGGGGTCTGTTTTGCTTTAATAAGCAATTGTGCAGACTGAGTGATTTAAACGGAGAATCTTTTTGTCTTATTCTAGCATTTTAATTTTGGACTCATTCTGTTTGTAGTCAGTACAGGCAGGAGGCAGGAGAACACAAGTTACCCAACCTAAAAGTGACAGCTGTTGTCCGAATACCGAGACCAAACTGTTGCTAGGCGATAACCTCAAAATGGAAATCATTGTTCAATCATTATGAAGTGTTACTGGGACAGGTTGATGTTCCCCGCCCGCTGTCACTGCATAGAACGGTGGACATGTGTGGCGTTGTCTTGTGCTTCAGAAAATGTGTGAACATGCTACAGGTGCTACAGGACTTCAGAAGTCTCGATGCACAACAACTGTAAAGGGTTAAAGTTACACTTCTATTTTTATTAGGTAACAGTTACAAGTTCATGATTATAATTTTTTTCATTTATGTTCAAGCTCACCTTAGATTGACGCCATACTAGTGATGAATGATCTTAAGAACAGGATTTACTGTTTTCATTGCAATGAGCGATATAATCATTCATTGTCCTACCCCTAGTTACTATGTATCATTAATATCATTTACCCCCTCTACACTGTTAGGCGGTATTTATAGAGAACCACTTTCTGAATCGTTCTTTCTGCAATTCCTTTTTGCTTTCATTATTTTATTCCTAACTTCTCTAGAGACAGGTTTTTTTCTTATTTGAATGTGGCTGACTTCTGATGTAGTGTTACATCAAGACTTGTGATACTCACTTGAGAATGTAGTCAAAGTGTAATAGGTCAGGTCTGACAACAGTTCTATCTCTTTTCTCCAGTCCAGCCATCTCTTGGATCCTAACAAAAACAGATGTAATACAGTAATACAGTAGAGAGCTAACCATTACTGTTACAATCTACTAATGTGTAATTTGCCTAAATGAGGTATAGGCAACCACAGAGGGCACTTTATTCCCACATTAACGATGAGGAACCTTACCAGCGAGAGTCTGGAAAGCTTCATTGGCGTTGTTCCTCAGGAAACTCTGATAATACTCGTCCTTTTGACTGGAGCGGATTAGCTGGGACTGGTTTGCAGGAAAAATAGGCATCTTTACACAGCTAGCATCCCACTGTCGCACAAACAAAGTCAGGGTTCATAATTAAACTTGTCACTTGGCCATATTGTTTCAATAAAAAGGATTCAGAGTTTACGTGTACACGTAAATGTATTAGATTTATCATTGCATTATTAGCATGCTAGCGTTTAATATGCTGCCAGTAATAAAGCGAGAAAGTAGTCTCTTTTGATGTCTATCTATAAAAATGCATCAGTTTCTTCACAGTTGGAATATTTACTCGTCAAGGTAAATCGTTACCGGATGTTATGGGCAAAACCAACACATACGTTGCTCTAGCGCCCCTTCTTACCCGGAAGACCACAGTCTCTCACTTAAAAGTGGCGTTCGAGATTAACCAGTCATGCGCAGATACGATTGCCGCCGATCGCCGCGCAGTGCATGCCGGTTAGTTACTTTTTACCAACTGCGCTCGTCTGCATGAACTACAAGGTCTGAGTGCATGATGGGAAATGATGTCCTGTCAGTGTGAGCAGTGACAGCTGATTGGACTTGAGTTCTTACACTTCACTGCCCCCCTTTCCGCCACCCAAACCTTTATTCAATTTAATACATTTTAGATATATATGAAAAATGTTCAAATACGGAGAACACATTATTAAAATCAACTTAATGAGATGGATTTGTCTTATTTCAAACGTAAAGCTTTCAAAGCCAATTCAAAAATTAAAATTGTATAATCAGCTGTGTCATTAAAACTTTTAATCAGTGGTGTGATGAACACATTGAAGGTGGAAGGGGAACCCCTTCCTCAACACCATTTTTTTTGCATGTCTTGTAGCCTGCACAATCCTTCAGAAAAAGAAAAAAAGAATTAAGCTCAAAGTGCTGAAATATGTTTATGAATGTGTATACAACTAATATTATTACGTAGGCTACTTACACAGTTAAGTGTAATGTTCGTTCAACTAGGTGTGCTGCTTTTTATACAGTTATAAATAATAATAATAATAATGGTTTGGATTTATATAGCGCCTTTCTCCCAAGGGACCCAAAGCGCTTTACAGGTCGTCCATTATTCATTCATACACAGTCACACTGGTGATGGTAAGCTACAACTGTAGCCACAGCTGCCCTGGGGCACACTGACAGAGACGTGGCAGCCATTCTGCGCCTACGGACTCTCCGACCAACACATACATTCACTGCACATTCTTACACATTCATACAAGGCAAGGTGGGTTAAGTGTCTTGCCCAAGGACACAACGACAGTATTTTGTGGGGAGAGCGGGAATCAAACCCACTACCTTCCGGTTGAAGGACGACCGCTCTACCACTGAGCCACTGCCGCCCCTAGTTATACAAGTTAAATGTTAAATGTAAAGTAATACAAATAAGCCACATAAATACACCTTCACCTGTTTCTCTTAGCTACCCAATGTACACAATTTAGCCATATAGAATATTTTTTTTCACAAACTGTCTGCATATAGCCAGTGTACATATGTTATTTTTCTATAAATATCTTTGCTTAATATGACTGAAAAGTATTTATTTTTACTTTATTTGGAAGCTGATACCAATATGTTGGCTAATTATCAAGCTATTAATACCTCAAGTAACAAATTATGTTTCCTCCTTTTCTGACAGAACACTTGTAATAAAAAATCTATAACGTTAAACTTCCTTTTTCATAAAGTAGTAAACATGTAGAGCGTTTAAATGTGGTGTATATATTTTTGATGACAGCTTAACAGAGTCTGATTATGACACAGCAAAAAGATGTAATTCCTATAGAAAATGACTGGGACCTTTTTAGGCCCCCATTTTGAATACTTCGGGTAAAAATACTAAAACCTGTTTTTATTTTTTTTTTTAAACAATAAATTGAGTATGATTCAGAACAAGATTAATACAGAATTTATGCCATGTCAAGCACTGAAATGCATTTATTGGAGATACAAAAACCAAGTGCATTCTAGGGTTAAGAGTTTTTGAAACATGTCTACCTGTTTTTGAAGTATATATATATATATATATATATATATATATATATACACATATATAATGAGCTGCAGTGACCAAATGTATGATTAAAAAGTCTTTAAATCAGGGAATTAACAGTAGGCCTATTGCACTTTGCTATTGTTGGGGGCTTTAAGCCTCTAAATTAAGTTTTCTAAATATGATTTTAGCACAATTCTGCCCTATAGAGTTTTATACTAGATTTGTCATGTGATTCAATTCAATTGGTAATAATGTTATGAGTAGCACAAGACTCAAACACTCACCACAGAGAGGGTTCAGAACAAACTTTATTTAATAGTAGTGAATAGCAGACAGCAAGGAATCCGGGCCAGAGTTGGAACTGGAGGTAAGTTTCGAGCTGGAGAACTGGCCGGAGTCCACTAGAGGAAGCGTTCCCGGTGAACAGGCAGGACTCTGCTGGACAAAAGTCCTGCTTTTCAAGAGTCAATAGTTTTATTTGCCACATACACAGTTATATACAGAATACAACTGTCAGGAACTCAACTTTTCAGGACCGGCAGGACTCACGGTGCAGACCCACACGAGGACTATGGTTCAAAGTTTTTATTCAAACACACAAGGAAACAACCAACTTGAGGATTACAACTTGAGAATACAATCCAGCCCCGGACAGGGGAAAACACACAGACTATAAAGGGATGACATAATGAGACACAGGTGAAGCACATTAGGGCGGAGCAGGTAATCCCAACGGAGGGAAAGACACAAGGACAGGAAGTCAAACTAACAATTCAACAGAAGTAAGACATTTCACAATAATACACAGGAACTTAAATACACTACTTAGACAGACAAGTTTGGGACATGACAGTACCCCCCCCTTAAAGGCCGACACCGGGCGGCCAAAAACCTCCGTGGACAGAGACCGACCAGTGTCCAGGATGGCACGGGAACAGGAACCGATTGCACAGACACGGGCGGGGCAGGGTCCGGCGGTGCAGGGTCAGGCAGGGCAGGGTCCGGGTCAGGCGGAGCAGGGTCCGGCGGGGCAGGGTCAGGGTCAGACGGATCAAGGTTAGGAGCTGGCTCTGGGGCTGGCTCGGAAGGAGCTGGATCTGGCTCGGAAAGAGCTGGAGCGGGACCTGAGGCTGGCTCTGAAGGAGCTGGAGCTGGATCTGGGGCTGGCTCGGAAGGAGCTGGAGCTGGCTCGGAAGGAGCTGGAGCTGGCTCGGAAGGAGCTGGAGCTGGCTCGGAAGGAGCTGGAGCTGGCTCGGAAGGAGCTGGAGCTGGCTCGGAAGGAGCTGGAGCTGGGGCTGGCTCGGAAGGAGCTGGAGCTGGGGCTGGCTCGGAAGGAGCTGGAGCTGGCTCGGAAGGAGCTGGAGCTGGGGCTGAAGGGGCAGAATCAGGCGGAGCTGGGGCTGAAGGGGCAGAATCAGGCGGAGCTGGGGCTGAAGGGGCAGAATCAGGCGGAGCTGGGGCTGAAGGGGCAGAATCAGGCAGAGCTGGGGCTGAAGGGGCAGAATCAGGCAGAGCTGGGGCTGAAGGGGCAGAATCAGGCAGAGCTGAAGCAAACGGGGCAGAATCAGGCAGAGCTGAAGCAAACGGGGCAGAATCAGGCAGAGCTGAAGCAAACGGGGCAGAATCAGGCAGAGCTGAAGCAAGCGGGGCAGAATCAGGCAGAGCTGAAGCAAACGGGGCAGAATCAGGCAGAGCTGAAGCAAACGGGGCAGAATCAGGCAGAGCTGAAGCAAACGGGGCAGAATCAGGCAGAGCTGAAGCAAACGGGGCAGAATCAGGCAGAGCTGAAGCAAACGGGGCAGAATCAGGCAGAGCTGAAGCAAACGGGGCAGAATCAGGCAGAGCTGAAGCAAGCGGGGCAGAATCAGGCAGAGCTGAAGCAAACGGGGCAGAATCAGGCAGAGCTGAAGCAAACGGGGCAGAATCAGGCAGAGCTGAAGCAACGGGGCAGAATCAGGCAGAGCTGAAGCAAACGGGGCAGAATCAGGCAGAGCTGAAGCAAGCGGGGCAGAATCAGGCAGAGCTGAAGCAAACGGGGCAGAATCAGGCAGAGCTGAAGCAAACGGGGCAGAATCAGGCAGAGCTGAAGCAAACGGGGCAGAATCAGGCAGAGCTGAAGCAAACGGGGCAGAATCAGGCAGAGCTGAAGCAAACGGGGCAGAATCAGGCAGAGCTGAAGCAACGGGGCAGAATCAGGCAGAGCTGAAGCAAACGGGGCAGAATCAGGCAGAGCTGAACCAAACGGGGCAGAATCAGGCAGAGCTGAAGCAAACGGGGCAGAATCAGGCAGAGCTGAAGCAAACGGGGCAGAATCAGGCAGAGCTGAAGCAAACGGGGCAGAATCAGGCACCTGGTATGGATCAACTACCTCCGGAGACTCTGGTGAGGCCTTCCTCCCTTGCATCAGCTGCATTAACAACCCCATCTGGGCTAATAGGCGAGAACAGGCCCGCTCACGGTTCATAGCTGCCTCCCTCATCTCCTGGCGGAACGAGATGCCCCGCTCCTCCATTTGGTGAAGGCGTTGACCATGAACCTGAAGGACATCAAAACCCGGGTCCGCGGAGTCCATATTTGTGGCTGGATTGTACTGTCAGGAACACAACTTTTCAGGACCGGCAGGACTCACGGTGCAGACCCACACGAGGACTATGGTTCAGTTTTTATTCAAACAAACACAAGGAAACAACCAACTTGAGGATTACAACTTGAGAATACAATCCAGCCCTGAACAGGGGAAAACACACAGACTATAAAGGGATGACATAATGAGACACAGGTGAAGCACATTAGGGCGGAGCAGGTAATCCCAACGGAGGGAAAGACACAAGGACAGGAAGTCAAACTAACAATTCAACAGAAGTAAGACATTTCACAATAATACACAGGAACTTAAATACACTACTTAGACAGACAAGTTTGGGACATGACAACAACTGGCAGTGAAATGTAAACAGGTTCGTTCCATGGACAGTGCAAATTAAAAGTTACAAAAAAAATAAAATTTTAAAACTTTAAAAAAATTACAAAAAACACAAGGAGGAAATTATAATAGAAATAGAATAAAAATAACTATATATATGTATATGTAGAATTGTAAATAAATAAATCAAGTAAAAAATAAAGCTTATTTCCATGATTTTAATAAGGGAAATAAGCTTTGAAGTGAAGTAAACTGTAGACTAAATAATAGTTAACAGAAATGTACAAAGAATAAGAGAAGAATAATGTGCTAACAAGTTCATAACAGGTAACACATAGTAACAATGAGAACAGAAAGTGTAGTGTAATGTCTGTATTATGTCAGTATGTGGATGTTTATCCTGATGTGAAGTGAAGTCACGTGATGTTATTTGTGCCTGAGTTCAGGAGCCTGATGGCCTGGGGGAAGAAGCTCCTCCTAAGTCTTTCAGTTTTGGCCATCAGGCTTCGTAAGCGCTTACAAGATGGCAGCATGGTGAAGTGACGGTTTCTAGGGTGATTAATGTACGTGATGATTTTAGCAGCTCTACCTCTGCAGCGTTTGGTGTAGACGTCCTGCAGAGACGGGAGAGCTGACCCTGAGATACGCTCATATAAGCGCACATCTCTTTGCAGGCCTTTGCAGTCATGAGGGTGCTGTTCCCGTACCACGCTGTGATGCACTGAGACAGCACACTTTCTATCGCCTGGGGCAGACTGACGAAGATGTGGCAGCCACACTGTGCCTACGGACTCTCCGAGCACCAAACACATTTAGACATTCATACACCAGTGCCACAGACACTGGAGGCAAGGAGGGTAAACCACCATCCTTTCAATAAGTGGAAGACCTGCAGTCTCTTCTGAGCCTGAGCACTGATCTTTGTTGTTCAAAAGCTGAATGCAGAGAATGGTTTAAGATGTTCTGTATAGCACCCGTCCTGTTGTGTGTCTGTTGCTCCATTACTATAACCAGAGTCTCCAAAATGATACCTCTTGTTTGTAGCGTACTGTAGATATATGACTATGTTTGCATAAACATATCAGATAAATTTTAATAATTATTTTTTATATTAATTTATTAAAATTAATTTCTAATTTAAAAGGGGCACCACTCTAGTTTTAAACAGATCCAGAGAAACTGTTTTGTCTAGTCTCATTAATCTAAAGGAAGCAAATTCTCCCTAGTTTTCGAACATTTCTTAATATAAACAAAAAAACATTTAATGTCTTTTATGGGGTTTTATTAAAGATTATACAAGGTTAAACAATGAATAATGACAGGAAAATGACATAAGGGATAATTATTGACAAATGATGAGGATAATTAACACAAAAATGACAATTGACATGGAACAATGGTTTACTTGTTAGAACCTTTGGTGGAGTAAAGTAAATGTCACCCTTGTTTTAGGCTGTTTACTTAGAGTTGTTATGGAGGGGTTAAGGTGACGATGAGATGGTTTAATTAAAGGACTATTGACGACTATTTGAATAGCGTATGGGAAAAGGTTTTGCTGGGCCTCAGTAAGACAATATACAGGTTTTTTTTATAACGTCAAACACCAGTGTCACGTGTTCAACTCACTCTGTCGTGATGGCGCTCAGCTGTCCGAGAGGAGAGGTCCAAAGTTCTTCTTTAGAACCTCTGATGGTTTCCAACCACCAGAGGGTGTCACGTGATACGACTGGTCCCAAGAGGGGCCGTGAAGCTCCGTAGCCGGGAAAGAAAGGCGTTCTGTCATTGTCTTTGAGTGTAAGGCCAGCCTCTACCAGCAGTTGAGGTTAAAGTCTTTAAAAACAGAAGAATCACTGAAGGACTGAAAAAGTCGTCTTTTCTGGATTAAACGAGGGCTATCTTTGCTTAGCGTACTCGTTTCAAGAATAAGGACTACAAAAATTTGCTTCTGTCTCAGGAATTTGACGTAGTCCAGCAGGAAAGTTTTTCAAAACAAAATCAATGTGTTAAGTCTTTAACAGGCAAAAATTCATGTCTGCACGGTGTGTGCCGCGTGGCTAGAAAACTTAAAAGTTACGAAAGTAAAATAAGTAGCGGAGATTTAAGAAGGTGCGCAAGAGAGTAGTGTAAAGGTCGCACGTAGAATAGCAAGACAAGAGCACAAGAGGACAAGGGCAAGCTAAGATTTCCGGCGCGCACAACTTTTTGTACTGGCCGAAAAGAGACGTGTTTCACGCGGTTTGGGACGAAAGGGGTGTTTACTAGGAGTTTGGGATTTGGAAATAAACTTCTCTTCATTCCACCAAATAACAGGAATTAAACACATTTAAAAACCATATTGCTTTTGAATAAAGGCATAGGAAATGTTTTTACGATTTTGTTTATACCAAACACATAAACATTATTCACTGCTTGACCTGAAAACATAGAATAATTCATTTTATTACACAGCCAGCTGTAAGGATGATGAAAAAGGAAGTCTCTTATATCCCGTTATTACTCTGGAGCCTGAAATAAACGAAATGGAGACTGTAGTGAAGTCTCTCGTACCAGGAGACGCCAACACTCTTCAGAAGTTTAAGGGATTTACACCTCTCAACTTTTACAGACCTTCTTCCCTTTTGTTTATTCAGACTGAGGAGATTTGATTAGCAACTCTGTGCTAATCTGGCCCAGATGTTCGATGTTGTGTTAAGAGAGTTCACGGAGAAGTAAACTGAATTAATGACTTTGTTTTTCACTACTTCAAAGGACAATGTAGGTGCTATCTTCACGGAGACCGGGCCGACTAGAACCAAAAGCTGACACCTTAATCCTTTCGATATACAGCTGCGATAAGACTCTCAACTCAACAGAAAGGAATGTTTTTGTTTCAGGATTCTAAAATTGATCGAACAGTGCACTCTGCTGGATAAACAGAGAAACAACGCTGCATCGGGACTACAGTTCAAATTACGTTTGTGACATTTAAAAGTGTATTAAAGATTGTTAGTAAATGTGTAAACCTCACCATTTTTCATTAACAGGCTCCAACAGGACAAGAAACATAAAGATGCTATTCTGTTTTACATTGCACAATCGTATTGTACAATAAAAACGAATTATTACTTTGTTTTCAGCTAAATTACAGAGAATATACATGTGTTTGGTATTCAAAGATTCGTAAAGATATTTCCTATGCACTTATGATACAATGCAGAAGCAATATGTTTTTAAAATGTGTTTAATTCCTTTTATTTGGTGGAATAGAGAAGTTATCCCGAAAGCCCAAACTTTCGTGAACTCCCCCTTTGTATGACCAAAACTAGTAAACACGCCCCTTTTGCGTCTCTTACAAAAGATTCTGCAAACCGGAAAACGCTCTCTCAAGGCTCTTGCATCTCTTTTGTTTTACCCGCTCTCTTAAGCTTAACACTTTGCTTTTACCCGCTCTTAACTTAAGCTCTCTTGTTTTACTTTCGTAACTTTCAAGTCTTCTAGCCCGCAGCACACACCGTGCAAACGTGAATTTTTCATCTTTTTAAAGACTCAACGTATTGATTTTACTTTTGAAAACTTTTCTGTGGAACTACGTAATCCACGCGACGGAAGGGGATTTTTGTAGTCCTTATTTTTGAAACGAGTTTGCTAAGCACAGATAGCCCTCGTTAATCGAGGAAAGACAAATTTTAAGCCTCTTCAGCGAACCTTTTTGTCAAAGACGTTAACCTCTACTGCTGGTAAAGGCCTTTCACTCAAAGACAATAACAGAACGCCTTTCTTTCCCGACGACGGAGCTACAAGGCCCCGTGGGATCAGTGGACACGTGACAACCATCTCGTTGCTTGGAAACCATCAGTTTTAACCCGCATGGGAAGTTCTAAAGCGGACCGTTGGACCTTCCCCTTCCCGGACAGCTGGTACCGACCCACCAAACGACAGAGTGAGTGAACACGTGACACTGGTGTTTTGGCGTTGTAACACTATAAATTGTCTTTAGTAGGCCCAGCAGAACCTCTTCCACTACACCATTCAAAAAGCCGCCAATAGTCCTTTTAATTAAGCCGTCTGACCGTCCCCTTTACCCTCCGTAACAACTCAGAGTAAATAGCATAAACAATGGTTAAAACTACTTTACTCCACCAAAGGTTTTAACAAGTAAACCATTGTTCCATGTCAGTCATTGTTTGTGTTAATTACCCTCATCATTTGTCCCTAATTATTCCTTTGTGTCATTTCCCCTGTCATTATTCATTGTTAACCTTGTATAATCTTTAATAAAACCCCCAAAAGATATTCTTGTTTCATTGTTTAATTTAGATTTGTATCGAAAACGAGTAGAATTTACTTCCTTCAAGATTGAGACTTATCAAACATAATTAGTTCCCAGAGCTATGAATCTGGGTGGTGCCCCGAAAGAAATTAATATTTTGACACAAATTATAAATTATTAATATCCATAATTAATATTTATATTAATTGTTAATTAATCAATATACACTACAGAGACTTCACATTCAATACGATAGTTTTTAATACACATTTTAATGGCACAGGATACAACATTGTCTTTAGTTTCGAAGCAGCGTCGTTACTCTGTTTAACCAACAGAGGGCAGTGTTCGATCATTCTAGAAGAATACATCAAATACATTGAGTTGATGAGACCATTTGAATACACACTCATAAATTCAGGGGCTTACACACGTCAGTTTTGGTGCTAGCAAGTCTGGTTGGCCATGAGATAACACCTCCATGTCCTTTGAAGTGGTGCAAAACAGAGCTGTAAATATTGTTTCCTCCTTGTGGTTGTCTGTTAACACAACATCGGGGAACATCTGGTGCAGATTAGCAAAGAGTTGCTAATCAAATCTCCTTCGGTTTTCCTTGGTCTGAAAAGGGTCGGTAAAGAGTCAAATGTGTAAATCAGTAAAACTTTGAAGGGTGTTGGCGTCGTCTCCTGGTACTGGGAGAGTTTCACTACATGTTCCTCCTGTGCTTCCCAGATCTGCAGCCTCTGGAACCATACCAACATACTAACACCCCAATGTGGACAATAAAAAAAGAAAGAATTATAAACAAAACATGTAAGTGCCCCTTTGGGATAACTGCCAAACCTCACAGAAACAACATGGCCAGCCAGAAATAAATGACATAAGTATTAGCACTTTCAAAGCTGCTCATTCTGCAAAGTCTCTAATAAATGCAGTTAATCCACTATTATTATGCGTTAAACTAATTTTATGCTTTAAACATTCTTCTTTATTACATGTGGCCTGTTGTAAACAAAGTGTCAGTGTGTACACTGTAGCTCTGCTGGGATCATTCTGAAAGTGGCAGAACCAGTTCTGTCTTTGTCTTCAGTGTGTGCCCTCTGAGCCGGTGCAGTGAACTATCAATGCTGCGGCACATCCCATTCCAACTCCTGTATTTACAGCTCAGTTAGACTGTCCCAGCACAGACTGTTCCACTGTCCCAGGAGCAGGAAGCTAAACTTTGATCCCGGTCTGAGGGGAGGGGTTTTCCCACCTCCCTTCTCCTCCTCCCTTTGACTTGAGCCACTTGAAACTTGTTGCAGATGAAATGTGGTGTAGGAAGTGACCTGGACTAAAACACTCACATTCAGAGGCTTGGATTTTACACAGGTAAGACACTCACCGGAGAATTCACTTACCTTACATTTTACCTCTCATGGTTTTAGTAACATGTCGATCTAAAGCTAAAAACAAGCTCTGAACCGACCTTGTTGTGTCTGTATCTGTAAGAAAAAGTAGCAAACAATGTTTTTAGTATTGTCTCATCACTGAAGGTATTCCACAGCAAGATTTGTACAATAGTGTCTTTCATGTTTGATCTAATCTTTCATTCTGAGCTGAGTAAACCCATTCTTAGAAAACTGAAGGTTATTTATATATATTATATTATATATATTTTATCTCCTTATTAGAACTAACTCAGTTTACTGTAATAACTTCTGCTGGAGGAATTGTGCTGATCCATTTTTTTAATTTAATGCGTGACATATTTATTAGAAAAGAGTTTTCAAAAGAGTCGTTCACCTGTCCCCACAGTCTGTTCTCGGACTTATAGGCTTCATACAATACAGTAATTCAACACTAATAATGTAATGACAATACTTGGTGATGGTGTGTTCCAAATATTTGATAAGCTAATTGTCTCATTAATCACAGAATTGTGTTGAGAAAATAAAAATCCATGTCCAAGATAGGGACACTTTTTTACACAGATCACAAAGAACGTGCCTCAGCCATCGTCAGCTCGCCTGCCTCGGGGGTGTTTACTGAAGTAGGTTTAACCTCAGCACAGAAGCCCCAGCCCTGGCTTTGAACTCAGTATTTGTAATTGTTCTGGTTAACAGCAGTTAAAAAAAGTCCAGATTGAGCTCGCTCGTCATGTTCCACGGTGACACACAGAGCAGGAGAAGGAGGGGACACACAGATGTCCACTCACACAGTGGAGCAGCAAAGAATGTGTGAATAAAAGAGTTTGTAGCCTCAAGTACCCTTCCCATCGTTTGACTGAAAAACTGGTGTTCAATAGATTGTGTTTGTTCGTTAAACATTTTTTTACACTCATAGTGGTTGGGTGAGGCCATTTATTGTCAAACAACTGTGTTTACTCTTTTTAAAGTATAACAGAAACTACCCAAAATAACCTTATATAATATATATATATATATTTTATAAAGTTTTCACACCCTGGTGACTTTGGCTTGATAACATGCACACAAGTTGACACAAACAAGTTTGATTTCAGTTGAAATATAAGACGCGCTGAAAAAACCAACCACCAACCAACCACTAAAAAAGTAAAGAAAAGTTTTTGTGCTTTCATTCATATTATCCAGAAAATGGCCATTAAATCACAAATTCTGCCAGGGAATGTAAACTTACTAACTTACTGTACACAAATGCACACCGTTTACTGTACTGTACCGGACAAGTCTGAGATAAAGTACATATTCTTTTACTTTTAAAGTTCACATTCCTAACTGAGCTCCTGAATATTTTCAGTGGATCTGAAGCCAAAGGAGAAAGCATTCCCTCTGATCCCAGTGAGAACTCACCTCAAAATGATCATTATCAGATTGAAATAACTCTAAACTTTACTAACACTTATCAAAGTTTGTAACGAAAGAAAAATTAAATATAAAAAAAATTAACTAAAGCTAAATATAGAAAAAATAAATATAATAATAACAGTAATATAAACAGAACAAACTCAGAACACAAACTGAGAAAACTCTGTCACAGACGTTCATTCTTTTCAATACGCATTATGGATTTTTCTCATCTGGAGTAATGAATAGTGTGCTGCATCTGTTAGGGGCCCCCTACAGGTCACAGGGCCCTAAGCAGCTGCTTAGTTTGCTTATAGGCTATTGTGATAACTTAGTTTCACTCAGTTATCACAGCAAATACTGTTTAATTTTCAGCAACAAAACACAGTATGGTGCCTATAACTTTGTTTCTGAAAATAGGCTACAGTATACCCCAAAACGCTTGTTTGGAAATAACATTCAGAAATACGTTTAATAAGTTAACCCCTCTCTCACTAAACTTTATTTAAATAAACATATATATTTGAATAAACACAAATATTTGAATTTTATTCAAATTTTAGCTTAAATTTTGTTTTAAATATTGCTTGAATATTTAATTTTTGGAAAATGCCCATCCCTAGTCCAAGACCACCCTGGATGGAGCTATTTAAATAGTGGCATGGGATGTTTGAAAGTCTTTTTTGTAGCCAAATTAATACATTTTTTATTTATGTCTTAGTGGTTAATTAAGTTAACTAATCTGATAAACATATAAGGGAGAGTGGTATAATAAAGAAATAAGCCTGACCTTAACCCTGCTCTAGACCAAGTCTGAACCAGGATCAGGACTTCCCTCATATGTTTCCTTGTGAGTCTGACTCATGATGAGCCTGCTTCAGGAAATTGAATGAAAAGAGCCAAACCTATCAGAATAAGAATAGTTTATCAGGTAAGTTGGCTTCATGGAACACCCCTCAAGTTCATAATTGATTTATTTATTGACATTTATTGTGACTACAGCCAAAAACATGGCTAATGTGTCTCTTAGCCCCACCTCATTCACCAAAGGGAACCACTGGTCTTAGACTGTTCCCAGAGATCTGGTCTTGGTGTAGTCTTAGCTAAAACACTATTCCTTTAACAAGGGACAGAGCCATCTTCATGATAGAAAATCAATTAGGGTTTTAGAAGGAGCGTAGACAAAGTAATTAGCATGTCTTCAGTGTGTAATTACTGCAGAGCACAGTCAAATAAAAGAGTTGACAGGTTTCAACATGAAAAAATATTAATAAAGCAAACACTATATTTTGTCCCAGGCTCAGTAAGTTTGGAACACATGCTCTGACCTTTTCAGACCTTACTTTTATTCCAAACAATTTCCTAATTTTCAGTTTGAGGATGTGGTTGTGAGTCAGCTGACCTTTTCAGCTGATGTTTTGCCATATGGAGGCAAAACATCAGCTTCTCCTTTTTGCTTGAGTAAAGATTATCTATGTTTTGGGCACTTTTTGGAGACCCCTTTGGTAATGATATTGCTCCAGAACCTGCCCGAACCACACCGTACCACTCCAGTGAAAATGAGGCTTATATTTCAGTCTGATTCAAGTTTGAACTGGTCAATCAGAATTCACAAGTGTCCTTTTTGAGAAGTGTCAAACTCAGACATTTCAGCACATTGACATTAAAGTTGGAGGTTGTGGGTTTAATTCCTGGCATTACGGTGTCAAAGTAGAGTAAAGACCCTGTCCATCCAATCCAACTCCTGAGCTGGACAGGGTGTACAGTTTCCATGTTCTCCCTGTCTTCAGGTGGGTTTTCTCTGGGTAATGCCCAAAAAGATGCTCTAGGTGAATAAAGATAAGCTAGCGTGAGACCATTTTCTTTTCAGATAATACTACTTGAACTTTATTCATCCACAGCAAAGACATGCCCATAGGAGATTTCCTACAATACTCAGTCTCAAGTTTTGACAAAGCTTCTTTGTTGTGAGTCATACTGTATTGTGGGTTATTTTCTGTCTGAACATAGTCTTTGAGCATTGTGCCTGGTTTTGTCTTGCACAGCCTCAAGTGCTACCAGATCACACTGATACCATAGTCAGAGAAGATGGAACTGCTGCGACCAGATGTGCACAGCTGATCTAATACCATTTGACTGGACTATGCCGGACAATGCATAGAGTGAGCGTTAGCTTTAATGGGAAAAGTGTCTCTGTACCATTGTGGGGCTGGTTTTGAGGAGGTGTAGCTTTTCAGACTCTCTTAACAGGAGTGAAACCCAGCACCTCCCCTGGACAAGCCTGGCACAGTCTACAGCTGGCCCCCAGCTATAGGCCTTTATTTAACACTGTGAAAATGCACTTCAGACACACAGCTGATTATACACGTGAAAGAATAAAGGTTAAATATGAAAAAATACATGTTCTCGTGGAGATGACACATAAAGCACTATATTTTTAAGATGATGTATCTTTCAAGTCTAAAAATCTGCAGGCTTTGTTTCACCCAGATGTGAAGTGAAGGAGTTATCTGGAAAGCAAAGTTTGTTTTTATCTTGATTAAGAGGCACATGAAGTCTTTTTTCATGTTTTGTTTGAAAATTTTAATTTTATAGAAAGCAATGTTGTGGGAGAAATGCAAAAAATATTTATGCTGATCAAAGTTCTGGACTTAATAACAATTGAACCCTCATCTGTGCTCATCTCAGGCAGGACAATGTTCTATCAAACTGTGTAACCTTCTAGACTCACCCAAATGCAGTGACAGGTAAATAGAGCTCATAGTCCTGTGTTTAATGTTAACCCACCCAAAGCTGCCTACAGGGTCTGCTGAAAACGCTCTTAAAAGCCCTTTGTACATTTGTCTACACTACACACACCCACAGTGGGATAGAGAGGACATACTCCCACAGTGGGACAGACAGAGGACACACTCCCACAGTGGGACAGACAGAGGACACACTCCCACAGTGGAACAGAGAGGACACACTCCCACAGTGGAACAGAGAGGACAGACTCCCACAGTGGGATAGAGAGGACATACTCTCAAAGTGGGACAGAGAGGACACACTCCCACAGTGGAACAGAGAGGACAGACTCCCACAGTGGAACAGAGAGGACAGACTCCCACAGTGGGATAGAGAGGACATACTCTCAAAGTGGGACAGAGAGGACACACTCCCACAGTGGAACAGAGAGGACAGACTCCCACAGTGGAACAGAGAGGACAGACTCCCACAGTGGAACAGAGAGGACACACTCCCACAGTGGAACAGAGAGGACAGACTCCCACAGTGGAACAGAGAGGACACACTCCCACAGTGGAACAGAGAGGACAGACTCCCACAGTGGAACAGAGAGGACAGACTCCCACAGTGGAACAGAGAGGACACACTCCCACAGTGGGACAGAGAGGACACACTCCCACAGTGGAACAGAGAGAGGACAGAGTCCTACAATGGAACAGAGAGAGGACACACTCCCACAGTGGGACAGAGAGAGGACACACTCCCACAGTGGGACAGAGAGAGGACACACTCCCTCAGTGGGACAGAGAGAGGACACACTCCCACAGTGGGACAGAGAGAGGACACACTCCCTCAGTGGGACAGAGAGAGGACACACTCCCACAGTGGGACAGAGAGAGGACACACTCCCTCAGTGGAACAGAGAGGATACACACACACACACGTTTGGATAGTTTTTCTCTTTGATTTTTGGGGCCTGGTTAAATCCCCTCATATTTATATCCAGGTTTGTACATCTTTCAGACAGCCGTCTAATTTGCCTTTTGAATAATACTTATTGAGTTGTATTTAGTAGATACAAGTGTGTGTTGTCGGTATTACAATGGAAATTAAGTTTTGTGACTGTCATCGTCTGTCACTGAGAAGTGTGACATAGACATACAGTTTCCTTTCTGACAACTTGCTTCAGACTTGGCATTTTACACTTTGGGTTCATGTAACATCTGCTTCTTCACAGTTTTTTGTGAATTAAATATATGTTCCCCAGTCCACTCTTCTTCTACTGTCTGTTTATAAGACACTCAGAGGGGAGATACCCGTCCACACGTATTCACACTTTAGTTTATTTGCATGCTTTAGTGAAACCTTATAGAATTATGGGCCCTGAATGGTGCTCTTTGTGTGCATTTAACAGTGAGCAGTCAGGAAGTACAAGTGAAAGAAGAGCCATTGTGTTAATTTGCCTTAGTCATTGACTAATGACCTGTATCGTCTGGCCACTGGCAACAATACTGTATGTACTGTCCAATAAACAGCGGACTGCTTACCTCGAGCACAACAAAAAGCACAGATCCAAACCACAAGTTGAGACTTCATTTATGCAGCACTGAATGGACTGACTCACTTACTGACAAGGGTTTAATGCATTATTCAGGACGTTGTTGTGTCTGTGAAGATTGTATTCTTGTGCTCCATTGCTCACTGATCTGTGATGTTATATACAAGATGCAGGCTTATGGCTGAGATGTGTTGACCTTACAGCCCAGGAGTGGACTGAGAAAACACTCGTTCATTCCTATAAAGAAATGGGGATTGGCTCCTATTCCAATATAGTGATACACAAACATCTTATCATCTTTGTTTGTCAGTTCTAGAAATAAATAAAATAAGACTTTTGTAATAATAAAAGACTTTGAGTGACACCAGGATAAACACTTTATCTTAGTGTTACGAATGATGGAAGACTTTACTGGTACTAACTGCTAAATTGAAATCTTGTTGATCTAACCAAGCCTTGGTTAGATCAACAAGATTTCAATTACACTTAGACTAGTGCTAAACCCATTTTAATTAAACTTGCTTAAACCCGATTAAAAAGTCAAGCAGAATTAAAATTAAACTTGTTTTAGTGGAGTTGAGCAAAAACAAGCCCACTTAAACCAGCCTGAGTTTTTTATACAAGTATTAAAAGGTTGTTGTTGTTTGATGTATTCTTAATATCCTAACCTCCTGCTGAACGAGGATTGTTGATGAATGCTGTTGTGAAAATCATTGAAATGAAATAAAATCAAAATTTTTATAACATGCATTTTGTGAGTATCAAGTGATAAACACTAAATTGTGCTGCTACTCTACTAATTGCTGTTATAAAACCAAACTTAGTGGTAGATGCAAATGCATTATTTAATGCAGCGCTTGCAGCTAGTTACATTTACATTTACATTTACATTTATTCATTTAGCTGACGTTTTTATCTAAAGCGACTTACATTGTTCTACAGTAATTACCAGTTTTACAGCCACGGGAGGGAAGGTGGGTTAAGTGTCTTGCCCAAGGACACAGCGACAGTATGAACTGTGGGGAGAGTGAAAATTGAACCACCTACTTATCGGTTGAAGGACGACCGCTCTACCCACTGAGCTACTGCCGCCGTAGTTACATGTTAACTTTACCTTGTTTGCAAAGTGTTGCCAGACGTACAATAATTATTGTATTTGTACAATAATTATGACTTATGTACATTGTACAATCAATACATGGCATGGCAGTTAGAAAAACTCACTCTGGATCTGTAGTAAATGCTCCAATTAAGTCTCTAATGAACTCTTTTGAGACAAATGCAGTTGGAAAGACAGCAGTGGTTTCTATAATTCTAAATGAGCCAAAAACCAAGTGAACTCCTCGCACAACCTTATTACATTGCGTTAGTGTCAGACCATATTTTTAAAGGTTAGCTCACTGTTGTATTACAATGAGCAGTTTTTGAAAGCATAAAAGTTACTCCAAAATAAAATAAAAAAAATATATAAACTGTCAGCCTTGTGGGAGGGTATGGAGTGAGACACTGTGTTTGTAAACCATGATATTCATTAAGCTATGGGCCCACTTGGACACCAAACCCCTGTGGCATCTAATCATCTTCTAGAATTGATGCTTTAGAATGTGAGAAAAAACATTTGTTTAAAGCGTTATATGTTGTAAACTCTTTTATGGGCCATTTCTATTTTCATTGTATGATAATTTGTGCTGAAATACAATAATTTTGGGCAGACAATTATTTGGTTTTGGCAAAATTGGTACCTGGCACTTAGCAGAGAATCTTCCACTGTGACAAAAACGTATTAGTTAAAGGTGAGAATATGAGTGTTACAAAAAATATATATTGCCTATTGTTTAAATCTGTTGGTGCAGCCAGGCCTTAGCTAGTTTTTAAGAGTCTGTGGTTGATCAGACCGGACACATTTACCAACATTTAAACACTGCTCTTGGCAACAAGACTATTTGAAAAGCCTTCTGCTCAATGCAAGGACATTACTTTATAACTGAATGTATAAAAGTAGGTTGTTTGTTAGTTAGTATTTAATAGAGTTGGGAACAGGTTATGTATTTTATAATGAAAAAATAAACATCTGAAACCTTAACTCTCCTTTCTAATTCATTACCAGTTTATACTTTAACTATTTCAAAGTCATATGGGATCACTTTTTAATGC
The DNA here is from genome assembly GCA_024349245.1 of Neodontobutis hainanensis. Lineage (NCBI taxonomy): Eukaryota > Metazoa > Chordata > Actinopteri > Gobiiformes > Odontobutidae > Neodontobutis > Neodontobutis hainanensis. The sequence continues at coordinate 215,236 of JALDNG010000293.1, forward strand.
TGAGTTTGTAAATAATCTAAGTTATTAACACCTTAAACTTACTGTAAAGTGGTACCACTCTAACATTCATTCACATTTATTTAGTTTTTTTTTAGGTTTGTGTGAATGTCAGTTCCCTGTCAGGGCTTGACTCTGCCTCACTCTACTTAACCACACTTAGCAACAGCAAAAACTGTAACTACAGTTGACGTTACAGGCTTCAGGTGCTCTATTGTTTAGGTTATGGTTTATGGTTTAACCTGGGCTTGGTAAGTAAGGATGGGTTAAGGCTGAGATATGGGTGAGCCCCAGAGAAAGAGTAATTTAATTTAATATGTAAACTAAAAAGTAACACAGATATAGGGCGACAGTGGCTCAGTGGTCGTCTTTCAACCGGAAGGTAGTGGGTTCGATTCCCACTCTCCCCACAGTACATACTGTTGTTGTGTCCTTGGGCAAGACACTTTACCCAACCTTGCCTCGTATGAATGTGTAAAAAAGTTCAGTGAATGTATGTGGTGATGGTCGGAGAGGCCATAGGTGCAAAATGGCTGCCACGTCTCTGTCAGTCTGCCCCAGGGCATCTGTGGCTACAGTTGTAGTGTACCATCACCAGTGTGACTGTGTATGAATGAATAATGGATGGCCTTGTAAGCGTCCCTTGGTCCCTCGGGAGAAAAGTGCAAAATAAATCCAATCCATTATTATTATATAAAGATACAGAATCTGGGCTTTACAATGTTAGCTCTGTCACATCAAGTCAAACTTCCTTTATTCTTTTATTTAACACATTTCAACAGCCATCTGAACCAAAGTGCTTTGCATCAGTGCAATAACAAAATTCAGAACAGAATAAGATTAAACATTATGATAATAGAACAATAAGTAAGAATAGAAAATAAATGTAGTTCCCCCTACAGTATGTGTCTTCTGATTTGGTCTAAGTCTTTAGCTTATCTTTAAACAAAGGCAAGTCTGGGATGGTATGCAGCTCAGGGTGGTAAAATATTCTAATGCTTTGGACTAGCTACAGCAAAAGAATGTCTGCCACAAAATTTGACTTTAAGCTGGGGACATCCTGCAGATGTTGGTCTGCAGACCGCAGAGCTCTCCTTGGTCAATGGACATTTAAAAGCTGGGATGGATGCAAGGAAAGGCAGCGACATTTTTGAATTTACATTGTTGCCATAACCAGGAAGATTGTCCAACAAGTCATTAATTTCTACCAGTGATAGCTGATTGTACACTAGCAGTGACACAATCGGAAGTGTAATAAGCGGGGGGCCATCTCCCCAAGAGATCAGGAGACCCAAACCAAAACACAGAAATGAATCTACATCATATAGTATATTATCAGAGGTAATGTGGTTTGAAAACACATCGGAAATAAAAGAGGCTCAAGAGGAAGCTACATTTTCTCTTTGACATTTTTCAAGAATGTTCATTCTTGAGGACATTTCCAAACAGTTCCTCCAGCTGGCATTCTTGTTGGAGATAAAAGTCTTTAATAGTCTTAATGAACAAATCTTGACCTTCCAGATGAATTCTTTCAAAATTAGCTCCCTCCCTACCCATGTGTCAAGGTGTGACTTTTTGATGCTGTTCCCAGTGAGGGATTACATTAACTGAGCATTTTCCAGTGAAGTAGTAAATTATGGAGAAAATGGAGTAAAACCCATTTTCCCTGTGATTACTCCATTTCACTGTTACTCATGAGCCACCCCCACAATAACTTTGGTGTGAAATCAAAAGTGTGCTGACAGTTCAGGAGGTGTGCCATCATTGATTATTTTTTTAGAAAAGAGCCAAACTCATACAAATAGGAAATAAGTAAGTAATAATAAAATCACTGTAATATAATACAAACCCGATTCCAAAATAGTTGGGACACTGTACAAATAGTGAATAAAAACAGAATGCAATAATGTGGAAGTTTCTAATTTCAATATTTTAGTCAGAATACAACATAGATGACACATCAAATGTTTAAACTGAGAAAATGTATCATGTTAAGGAAAAAATAAGTTGTTTTTTTTAAATTTCATGGCATCAACACATCTCAAAAAAGTTGGGACAAGGCCATGTTTACCACTGTGTGGCATCCACTCTTCTTTTTTTTAACAGTCTGCAAACGTGGGAGACAAGTTGCTTAAGTTTAGGAATAGGAATGTTGTCCCATCCTTGTATAATACAGGCTTTTCTATGGGTGAAAGATCTGGCCATTTCAGAACCGGATCCTTCTTCTACGCAGCCATGATGTTGTAACTGATGCAGTATGTGGTCTGGCGTTGTCATGTTGGAAAATCCAAGGTCTTCCCTGAAAGAGACGATGTCTTGATGGAAGCATATGTTGTTCTAGAACTTTGATATACTATTCAGAATTGATGGTGCCTTTCCAGATGTGTAAGCTGCCCCTGCCACACGCACTCATGCAACCCCACATTATCAGAGATGCAGGCTTCTGAACTGAGTGCTCATAACAACTTGGGTTGTCTTTGTCCTCTTAAGTCCGGATGAAATAGTGTTCCAGTTTTCCAAAAATAATTTCAAATTCAGATTTATCTGACCACAGAACAGTTTTCCACTTTGACACAGTCCATTTTAAATCCTGAGAACACACCTGTGCTTCTGGATCATGTTTAGATTTTTTGAGTTTTAGCTGGCAATGGCGAATAGTGCAGTGGATTGTGTTCAAAAACAGTGTTTTCTGAAAGCATTCCTGAGCCCATGTTGAGATTTCCATTAGCATTCCTGTATGTGATGCAATACCGTCTAAGCGGCAGAGATCACGGGCATCCAGTATGGTTTTTCAGCCTTGACCCTTACGCACAGAGATTGTTCCAGATTCTCTGAATCTTTGGATGATATAATGCACTGTAGATGATGATAACTTTAAACACATTTTTTCACTACAGCATTGGGGGAATACCCATTTTGACCTCTGAGAAACACTGCCACTCTGAGAGGCTTTTGTTTATACCCAAGCATGTTGCCAATTGACCTAATAAGTTGCAAACTAGTCCTCCAGCTGTTCCTTTTATGTACATTTAACTTTTCCGGCCTCTTACTGCTACCTGTCTCAACTTTTTTGGAAAGTGTAGCTCATGAAATCCAAAATGAGCCAGTAATTGGCATGACATTTCATGTCATACTTTCAACATTTGCTGTTATCTACATTGTATTCTGAATAAAAGATAGAAATTTGAAACTTCCACATCATTTCATTCTGTTTTTATTCACAATTTGAACAGTGTCAAAACTTTTTGGGAATCGGGTTTGTAAATGTAATGAATGTATGTTCATTTAAAAAGAAGGCCTCTGACTTTTCACATGCAAACAACACAACAGCATCACTTTGTCATTGGAACTTTATGACTCAAATGACATTCTGGTTGTTGACATCTTTTGGCTACGGTATGGAGCCAAAAGATTTTATTGCTATGTTAGAAGCTGATACATTGTCATCGAAAGAAATTAATGATGGAAAGTTGTGTATTTAAGATAGACACAAGTGACAAATGTCTCCTCATTACATTAGCACTACCATTTTGACATTCCTGAAGAACAGACTTTTGTCGGATCTTGGTTCATGTGTCCCCAAATTTTCTCCACCAGTGCTTTCTGATAGATATTATCTAGTCCATGGTCAGAGTAATCTCATTTTCTCTCTCCATATCAAAGACTGTGCTCCTCTACCAGACAGTGACCATTGTGGAAATGCACATCTGAATAGACATCTCTCTGAGTTTTGAGCTGAACAAACAGGGCTGTGCTCACTGTGTGTTTGTAAGACAATACAACACTGCTCTTTTCTAAATTTGTCATGTCAAAGACGCTCTAATATAAGATATTTACTTCTTGCCCTCTGAACCAGTTCAGTTATGGACGTTTTCATTTCTTTAAACCTGTTAAACACACATGTACTAAAGTAGAGATACAGAACTGTTATGAACTAAAATGTGTTAGAGAGAGGTCAGAGGGCATTCAATTTTCAGTGGCAAGATTCTGAGACCACACAAATATGTTTTAAAAGGACATTTGCTATGTTTTTACATTCCACCGATTCCATTCCAGGCTCTTAAAAATCCTCCACATGGTGATTCTCTTGCTATCTGTTTAAAGCTTTTAGACCTTAAATACTTTTTTTCTGATTTACTAAAGCATTGCATGTTTTTAAAGCAGCCCAAACAAATATATTCTCAAAATCCTACTGATGGTTCTTAGACATAAGATTGGTAGAATCATGTCTATCTCACCGACACAGTGCCCAGAGACTCAAAGAAAGACGACGTTAGTAAAAGGCTTTACGGGTCCAACAGAGGGAGCAGAAATAGGCCAAAACAGAACCAGAGTCCTATTTGTACAGAATACACAAAACACCATTCCAGAAGTTTTTTTTTTTTTTATAAACTACAAAACAAACAACATCCGTAAAATGTAACAACACAGATGCAAGTTAATTGCAGACAAGCACTGGAGCAAAGATTCTTTGCCTGGGCACCTGCCACCTGAATAAAGGTAATTGAACAAAGCTTGCTGTTGTTTAGCCATAGCTAAAGCAAAGAAAATATCTTTACAATATTATAGAAGATATAAATTTGTAACAATTTAAAAATAATAAACTGAACTGTAGGCTGTCACAACAAAAAGCAACACTTTTTCCTTCCTTATGTGCCTATCCACTGTAAATACAGCTCATCTGCAGCCAATAACTGCACAAGTTAATATTCCCAAACCCACAACATAGGTGTGTGAACCATCTAATTTATGGAGTCATGACCAAGACTATGGCTAAATACCACCAGGCTGATTTAATAATTCTGGAAAAAAAGTGTTCCAGCTGAATGTTCTAACTTAACTTTTCAATCTATTACTACTATTGGAGATCTCAGATAAGGCTATGTATTTCAGTGTGGAAATGATGGCTAGGTAGTGATGAATCACTGCAGCAATTAATAGTCTGTTACACTTAATGAGAAATTTATAAAAAAATGAAATAAGTGCACAGTTACAACAATGTATAATGGTAACATTAGTGTCATTTGATCTATAGATTACCTTACCTTATTACCGTAGCTATACCTTATTAGTTCTTACACACACACACACACACGCACACGCACAAACACACACGCACACACACACATGCACACACACACGCACACACACACACGCACACACGCACACACACACGCACAGGGGATGTGTATGAATAGGAATGGGAAGTTTGTTGGCCCTGGAATGAACTTACAGACAGAAGAACATGCTCAGACGTGCAGCTCAGGTAGACTGTGGAGTGACTGGCTGCAGCTCTCGACATGTCCCACCTGAGCCCCCGAACCCCACCAGAGCAGACCTGAGCCGACCCACAAAGCTTGCAGACAGACCAAACTCTCTTTCTCCATAAACTCATCTCATTGATCTCAGGAACTCTTGGAGCTGAACAGTCTTATGTTTGATCCCATTCTTGTTGGGGGGCTGTTGGAGGGACCGGTCGGAAGGCTGCGGGGCAGATTAACAACGGAAGTTTGTGTTGAAGAGGTGCGTTTGGTGAAGGCATGGCGATACAAGCCAGGAGCTGTCTGCTGCACTGGCCTGAACTCTCATCAAGACAAGGGTCATGTCTGTAAAACTACATGTACAGAGGTTTTGTTGTCCTAATTCTGCCCTGAAACTGCACACTTCAGCTTCACGTGATGGGGCTTCAAATAAAATGTGAGGTCAGGAAAAGTTTTACATTCTGATCTGAGACACTTTGTCTAAAACAGAGCTAGAAAAGATTGTCTGTTGACCTGTTTAGTATATGAAGCAAAATAGCACCATTTAAAGGGGCAATTATGTAAGTTTCAGAAAAACCTAACAGTTACTGACACCAGTGGCCGTTAGGAGACCTACAGTAAATGTCCTGTCCCTTGCGTTCAGACTGACTGAGTCACCAGAGCATTATCTTTCAGTCTGTCGCCCTGAAGGACTTGGACATTTACTTGCATCATGTTTACAAAGGTATGAAAAGTTAACTTCTGTAAAAGTGTATTGCTGAACAAACTTTGAGAGTAAACTATATTTTAATGTTGAATGCTGACACAGCAGTAAAGTGAACTCTTGAGGCATGGAAGATAATAAAGCACCAGACTGACAAACGGCATGTTTTATAAAGAGTTGTTCAACGCAGTATGCAAGTTGTAACTTCGTATATATTATCTACTGCATGTTACTTTTGTTAAAAGTGGCTAACGCTACATCCACTCACATAGCTTTCACCGAGGCTCAGTGTTTACAAGAGTCTCAGCAGGATAACGGCTAAAGTTAGAGAAATTATATCAGACAGGATACTGTTCATGTGTTACTTTTACTGTTATATGGATGAGTCTTTGCACCAAGGTATGACTTTAACTCATTTAGCTTGTTTATAATTTATTACTATTACTGAAATAAATTAATCCTGCATTAGGTTGAGACAACACGACAAACGTAAACTCACAGTATAATTTTAGCTTATCATTGTTTATTTCACTGTTGATGTTGTCACGGCCGATGGCCCAGGAGCAGGAAGACTCCAACGCAAACCCACAGACTCAGATAAAACGTTTAACAAAAATTTATTTAAGGCTAAGATCCGAGCGTACAAAAATCCAGAACCAAAATTTCCACAGAAAACACAGGCAAAAGATCTTGAGATAACAAATACAAAAACAGATAAGGAATTCTACATAAGACATAAGGACCACAGACAAGACTTACGGGTAGGGAGACAATGACCTGGCACTGAGCAAAAAGACAATACAGACAGATACACAGAAAGCTCTAACAAAACAAACAGACTATATAAACCGACGTGAACACTGACAGTACCCCCCCCTTAAAGGCCGACCACTGGGCGGCCTAACCTCCTATAACCCCAAAAAAAAAAAATCATCCATAGACCTCTCCTGGGTGGGCGGAGGGGGTCAGGTAGGATGGAAACAAGTCCACTGGACACTGGCACAGAAACAAACTTGGGAAAGGGCTTGGGGAGAACAGATGCGTCGGATCCGGCCCTGGAAACTGGTCGGCCGGACGGGGCGCTTGGAAAGTAACAGAGGCGTCGGATCCAGCCCTCGGAACTGGTGGCCGGACGGGGCGCTCGGGGAATAACTGATGCGTCGGGTCCGGCCCTGAAAACTGGTTGGCTGGACGTGGCGCTAGTGGAAGGAGCTGGTGCCGGGACAGGCACCGGGGGGAAAACAGTTGTGCCGGGACGGACATAGTCAGACAAATGACAGACAGGATTCTCAGACAGGATTCACTGATGGACAGAACTCAGGACCAGCTAAAGACAGGATTCTCAGAAACTCTGGACAAGGCAGGGACAGAAACTCTGGACAAGGCAGGCTGGGACGGAGAAACTCTGGACAAGGCAGGCCGGGACGGAGAAACTCTGGACAAGGCAGGCCGGGACGGAAAAACTCAAGACCAGGCACGCAGGGACAAAAAACTCAAGACCAGGCAGGCAGGGACAAAAAAAAAACACAGGACCAGGCAGGGACAAAAAAAACACAGGACCAGGCAGGGACAAATACAGGACCACGAGACGAGGGGGGAAGGACCGTACAGAGCGGACCAGGAGGTGAGGGGGGAAAGGACCAAACTGGACTGATCAGGAGCCGAGGGGGAGGAACTGGACGGGGCTGACCACGGAGTAAGGGAACCGGACGAGGCTGACACGGAAGGCGAGGGGAAAGGGCCAGACAAGGAAGGCCCAGACGAGGAAGGCCCGTAGGGAGGACCAGACGAGGGAGGACCAGACGAGGGAGGGCCGTAGGGAAGACCTGACGAGGAAGAAACAGACGAGGAAGGACCGTAGGGAAGACCTGACGAGGGATGACCGTTGGGAGGCCAGACGAGGGATTTGACCAGACGATGTTTTGAACTTGAAGTTAACCTAACATTCAAATACCAACTCAGTGAGAAGTTCAAGTAGTGACGTAAACGTAGTAATTTCAGTGCAGCGGAAAATAGTGTTCGGAAATAGTAATGTAATGAGCAAATAAACACACAACATTGACACATTTTTAATATCATCATTTATTTCAGGAACCTTAATGTACAGAAAATCAAATTCTATATGCGACACAAAAAATGGACAGTGTTTTAGAGCTCCCCCTAAATGTCTCAAAGTAGGCTCTCAGGGCCCAGGTCAGGTGAAGTTCTGGGGCTGACACGAAGACTCAGGTGAAGTTCTGGGGCTGACACGAAGACTCAGGCAGGGAAAAAAAACGGCAAGAGCTCGGACAAAACTCAGGCAGGAAAAAAAATGCAGGAGCTCTGGGGTTGCGGAGTCTCAGTTGGGCCAGGTCATTCTGTCACGGCCGATGGCCCAGGAGCAGGAAGACTCCAACGCAAACCCACAGACTCAGATAAAACGTTTAACAAAAATTTATTTAAGGCTAAGATCCGAGCGTACAAAAATCCAGAACCAAAATTTCCACAGAAAACACAGGCAAAAGATCTTGAGATAACAAATACAAAAACAGACTAGGAATTCTACATAAGCCATAAGGACCACAGACAAGACTTACAGGTAGGGAGACAATGACCTGGCGGGAAGTCAATTAAAGACACAGACAGGGTAAATACATTTCAAAATAACAACCGGAACGCAAATACAACTTGACACCAAAATAAGATACAATAACTACAAAACTACAAAGAACATTACATCAGAAACAATACAGACAGACAGATACACAGAAAGCACTAACAAAACAGACTATATAAACCGACGTGAACCCTGACAGATGTCATTCAGAATACCTCAAACATGAAGTTTAACACTAAAAACTTAAAACTCAAAATCAGGACTTAAGCTCTGGTGGAAGAGAGACTGATACTGAGTCAAGAAGGGTGCCAATGTGTATTTAAGTTCCTGTGTATTATTGTGAAATGTCTTACTTCTCGTCTGAAACGAGTATCCGGTACGGATAATGCACTTTTGCCGAGTACGAGTATTATACGAGTAAAACGAGTCAATATCTGTGATTGTGTAACCAATGTCACATGAAAAATAGTTCCTTCTCATTCGCGAATGCTTTCCGCTGGACAAAATAAGTTCCGGCGCAAGCGCAGGGATATTCCCAGCATCTGGTTCCTGCTGTGGCTGCAGTCTGCTAAGCGGACAAACACTTCATAAAGTAATGTGAATTCTTATACTTGACATTTGACTCAGCGGTGAGTTTTATTTTACTTCTACCTTAGTACCTTTTTGGGTAATAGTAGCAAATTGGTTTGTTTTATTGAGGTTAATTGGCGGCGTAGTGAACCGTGAGTGGAACCTCATTGAAGAAATGAGCGTTTCTGGATTGATTTGATGTGAACTAATTATTATGATTGTTAAGTTACTGCCTTTAATTCGGCTACCTTGTCTTAGAGACAGGTATTTTTCTTTACGGTTTTTCAATAATTTGTTTGTAGCTTTTGCTAATCATTATAAATTAATTAGCTACACACACACAGACACACACACACACACAGGAAATAATAAAAAGAAAAATTCACACTGTTAAAAAAAAAAAAAATTAAAAGTTAAAAAAAGAAATTTATGTTTAGATAAAAACTCTTGTTCATTACATTTTTCTTCATAATTGCAAACGCATGTGTTGTATTGCATTGTTGCAAAACTTGTTCATACATAGTTTGAACTGTATATAGTTCGTTTGTTATTGTGATCAAAACCATTGATATGAAGCTCAATGCTGATGCTGTCATGTAAATAGTTTTCTAATCAGTAATAAATATAACAATTTTTGATAAACTCATATTAGTTGCATGATTAAAAATAACATACCAGTTAAAGCCCTGCCCATTTCAAGTCAACCCGACCCCTTCCGGTATAAATCCCGCCCACTTCCGGGTTGAATACAGCCCACTTCCGGGTTAGGTCACGCCCAATCCGAGTACAGATACAGATACAGATAATGCTGTACTCGCTCATCCCTAATAATTGGTTCAAACTATATACACAAATTGTTTGATGTAAAAGATAGCAAAAAACAGGTGCAACGGTCTTGAATTGTAAATTAAAAATAGATCCAAAAGAGCAAACACAGACACATGTGCTACTATTAGTTAATGTTTATTTGCAATAACCTTCACACATTTTTTGAAACAGCAGTATTTTTTTTTAATAAACAGTGTAAAGTACATACAAATATGGGCATGACAGTGCAATGTATTAACGTGCAATGATCTACAATTATTATCAAAAACAGATGTAAAGGAGAAACTTCACAAATGATGCAAACTACCGTATAACCTGCATGAATTGGTGTGAACAGACAATAAATAAAAAAGCTGAAGTGCAAACTATATACAAAAAAATAACTAAAAAAAGCAAAAGTGCAAACTGCAGATACAGTGAATTTCTATATGCATTGCCCGCGCTCTGTGGTCCTCAGCAGCATATCTGCAACAGTTTGTCCAAACCGGTCGCTCTCATCATTGCCTTGACACAGTCTCTGTTGAGCTCCACCCGCCGTTCCTCCAACTGAGCCTCCAACCGAGCAACCTGCACTTGGACCCAGTCATCTTTTTCTTTTCTCTTCCTTTTTTGTGCCATTCTTGGACTGGGGGACGGATGAGATGACTGCGGGGACGGAAGAGATGACTGCGGGGACGGAAGAGATGACTGCGGGGACGGAAGAGATGACTGCGGGGACGGAAGAGATGACTGCGGGGACGGAAGAGATGACTGCGGGGACGGAAGAGATGACTGCGGGGACGGAAGAGATGACTGCGGGGACAGAAGAGATGACTGCGGGGACAGAAGAGATGACTGCGGGGACAGAAGAGATGACTGCGGGGACAGAAGAGATGACTGCGGGGACAGAAGAGATGACTGCGGGGACGGAAGAGATGACTGCGAGGACAGAAGAGATTGCTGGTGATGGGGGCTACCACTTGGTAATCGGTCATCATCGCTGTTGGCAGGAGGTCTCACATCCGATAAACCAGTGGAGTTTGAGCTTGTATCATTTCCATCCTGTGATTATGGAAGAAATAGCAAATAGTATAAGTTATACATAAAAGATGATGCATTCATTGTTAATTCATAGATAGATAGAGCTAACTGCATATTCATACATAGCAAATGCTAAATTGTTGCATTTGTATTTTCTGTAAGCCAAATAAAATTACAATCTATTATATTACATAAATACAACCCATTACATATAATTACAACCTATTACACATGCTTTTGGACTCACAGGTTTATTTTTGCAAAATCAATACCCCATGTGGTAGCATTGCTAGTTAAGTGAGCTAACCGAAACACAATAGAGGTATATAAAAGGACGTGCATTATTTACCTTATCGTCAAAGTTTGACTCCGTAAGCAGATGTTTGACATGAGGTGCCAGCCAAGATAGGAATATATAAAACGCTGGGCTTTTTTTTCCTCCTGGATCCCCGCTCCTTGTGGTGAGTTTTTTAGGGAGACGAACGTACTTGTCTCGAGACTTCTTTCATCTCTTCATGCACTCCGCTACATCTAAACCAACGTTGGCTGTATTTCCTCACTTCTCTAATTAATCGCTCGGTCACTTGGTCTATTTCCATGTTGGCTCTTCACTGAATTTCGGAATTTAAAAATGGCGGGCGGTCCAGAGTGCAGAAGATCATTCCGGAAATGCGTAGGAGGAAACGTGATACTACCAAGCCGACCAATCACAGATCTTGCGGTCAGCGTCTTCGCGACGCGTAGTTACATTTTGGAGGAGGTGCGCGTCAGGGTACGGCGTAGGGTACGGCGTAGGGTACGGCGTAGGGTACGGCGTAGAGTACGGCGTAGGGTACGGCGTAGGGTACACGTCACTGCGTATGCTACGCCGTACCTTCTACGCGCACCCTACGCAGAAGCATAAATCGGCCTTCACACAGGGGAGACAGACAGACCCTCATCGTACACGCGCATGCGCTCACTATCTTTCACACACACATACACACTGAGCTGTCTTAAACTAAATACAATGAAGACACATCCCGCAACAACAACAAGAATACACGAGTTGTATGATAAGGAGAGGACTACAAAAGCGACGGCGGTACAACGTGCACCAACTATTGCCCTCACCAGAGACTACTAGACATCACTAGGTAACCATAATTAGCTTGCACCGTTACAGTGCATTATATTGATGAACAGCAGGAAATGCACTCACATGCTCTGACTGTAATGAAAACACAAAACAGACTGTAGGAGACAGAACATGGGTGCACTGTGTGTGTGTGTGTGTTGGTCTGGTTATGAGGGGGCGGAGCTCACGGGAGCGCAGGCACGTGCACTTTCGGGAGGCCAGGTGGTTGAGAGTCAGGTACGGGTAGCCGCAATTTTTGTTGACCGCAAAGCCAACAGCAAAGCCAACAGCATAGCATACTGTTTGGCTGAGATATATTTATCTGTTTATGCATTCTGGTTCATGTCCATCATCTATCTGCTGAGCTGTATTATTTAATCTGCAATAAACCTACCAAACGCACATCAGATCTGAGATTATTTATTAATTATAGTCTCTAAGTGCGTCACAACTTTTAGCACCACCAGGTCTCAACTCTGACCCTCACCGCGGCTACAAGGTTCTACACAGACATTTATATTGTTTACATTGTTATACAGTTATGATCAAGGCTCTGGACATAACTTGTTTTTCTATAACAAACTAAACTAAATATTAATGCCCTGGCACTGGAAAATATTTTTGGTTTAATATTTAGTTTGATTACATTAATGCTTAAGTTGAGATTTACAAAAAATATATTTCAACTGCTACTAACTTGTAACTGCTGTAAAAAGCACCTTATTTGTTTTGATGTGTTTGCAAACCAAATGTTTTTGCACTTTTGTTTATATAGCAGTACGTTCAAAATAAAAGTATACAATACACAAATTTTTAATTTATTATTAAATTTTTTGTATAATGCAATTAATCGCAGAACTTTGTCCTATTAATATGTTCCTAGATGTATTACATATAACATCCTATTTGATTTCAAACCATGCATAAGTATAACCATAAAACACTTAAAATATACTATTATGCATAAATGAACAACTAATTAAGTATACAAAAATAAAACACATCCAACATCCAACATACACACAAAGATAAAACTTTTCTGCTTTCTGGCAAGAAAACCAAAAGTGATTGACTATATTCTTAATCCAGGAAAATATTTGTGAATGACCAGATATCATCCCTGCTGGTCACCTGTTTACATTCACAACACTGATGATGTACACGGTGTCTTGCACAAATGCCGTGTACATACAGTACTGTGGAGAGTGACTTTTTGGGGGTGGGGGGTGGGGGGTGGGGATAATAAACAACTAAAAAATAACAGTGTGAGACTGACATGTAAAACTATTTGAATTACCTGGCATGTCCATCCTTCCGTCAGCTGGAACAGAGATAAAGAAACCTATCAGCTTGTTCCATAAAGTGATTCTACACTAGTATATACTGAAAATCATTTTATCTATATTATTCTTTTGTACATAAATTGTAACAAAAACTTTAAAACGTCAATGTATCACACTTGTCACACCCCACACCCATGCTATTGTCACTGTAAAAGCTTTTGCTGATGGGGAGATGGAGAAAGTTGGCCAGTTGCATCAAGTTTTGGCTGTAAGTGATGCAGGCAGGCTGGTTCATTAGATCGCTTTCAGCAGCAACTTTTATAGGTCCAGGGAAGGTGGGAATGTCAGATGCTTACTGTAGCTCTTCAACGTCTGGAGGGTGTGGGTGCTTTGCAGAATCTTCTCAGTCAAGAATGTCCAGGACATCCTCCTCGAACCCAATGATGGGTAGTCAGTCAATGGCACTTTGTAATGTACCTCTAGCACTCTATAGTGAAAAAACATGCATATTTTGCACTAACATCACTAACATAGTTAGTCTAAAATGCTCACTAACAAGCCTTTTTTCATAGCTGTAATACATACCACACACATATACTAGGTGGGACATAGTCAGCTTCTGATGAGTCTGAGATCAGCTGAGACCCCCCAATTCAATCCTGTAATATAAAAATAAAAAACAAAACCAATGCATAAAAACATAAACATGCAAGATGACAAGATATGTGAGATTATTTAATCACTTACACACTGTTTTTAAGACTACTAGAACAGAGTCATTCCAAAACTCCATTGATTTCACGCTAAACAAAAAGAAATTATAAATAAAATACATAGAACCCTTTGCATCGACACTCATTGTCTAACCTCACACTGTTCACACCTTTTCATGTGTTAGGTGTCCCTGTTTGACCCAATTCACACTCATCTATATTGTTGAGTCACCAGGCCCATGGAAATGCTAATGCTCAGTGATCAACAGGTACATTTACATGTACCCTTCCTTTTTTGTTTCAAAATAAACTGGTAGATTAATCAATTGAGTGATAGAGGCAGCATTTACCTTGCTTCAACACTTGGTCTTCATCCACATAAGTCATGTTGCCAGCACCACCAGGTCCTGTAGATTCATCCTCTACAACATTAGGAAAATTAGACCTTTTCTATCAGAGCACTCTACGCAAATCCTAGTCCAGGCTCTTGTCTTGTCCAAACTGGATTATTGCAATGCTCTTCTGGCTGGACTTCCTGTCTGCACAACCAAACCTCTGCAGCTGATCCAGAATGCAGCAGCATGAGTGGTCTTTAAAGAACCGAAGAGAGCGCACGTAACTCCTCTCTTCATTAGGTTACACTGGCTCTCGGTTGATGCACGCATTAAGTTCAAAGCTATGCTCTTAGCCTACAAGACCACCACTGGCTCCGCCCCCTCATATCTTCACTCACTAACACAGACCTATGTTCCTACCAGATCCCTGCAATCTGCAAATGAACAACGTCTGGTTGTACCATCCCAAAAAGGAAAAAAATCACTCTCGCGTACTTTCTCTGGATCTGTTCCACATTGGTGGAATGATCTACCTGCTGCTACAAGATCAGCAGATTCTGTAGCCATCTTTAAAAAAACGCTTGAAAACACATCTCTTTCGTCAACACCTGACTGACAAACACTGAATTTTACTTCCTTTCTATTAATTCCTTCTCTTAAAAAAAAAAAAATTCTTATCCTTAGCTTTGTATGCTGTGCTAGGTTTTAACTGACAATTTTTTGTGCACTTATGCTTTTTGTTACCTTGTGTTGTTGAAATTGCTTCCATTGTTTTCCTCACTTGTAAGTCGCTTTGGATACAAGCGTCTGCTAAATGACTAAACGTAAATGTAAATGTATCCAGTGGTTGGACTCCCTGAATTTGGAACTCTCCACTGTTGACGAAGGAAATCAATTGTGTTACAGCAAAACTAAACCCATTATTGAGCTAGAGTGAATGTATTGATTAGAATAATCAAAATTTTAATGTAATTGTCATACATTGTTGCAACTGCACACTAGTTAAATTACAGTCTGACTTTAGTTTCTGTGTAGTACTAAATGAAAACACAGTTATATGTCAGATTTGCATGCAGTGATTGAATCAGGATGCTGTGTCAAGTCTTTGTCTTTTCTTGGTGTGGATGTGTGTGGCCCCTGACCCTTAGCCACTGTATTTTTCTCATAGCTGTAAACAATTCAACCATTATTAGACTGAACCTTATACAATCTCATCACATTTACAAAAGCATTACATTTAACAGTATCATTATAATAAAATTAAACCTTTACCTAAATTTTACAACTAGACCACCAATTGATAAAGTAGTGAACATACAAAAGGCAAGATGCACAGCTAATCACACTATAAATGTTGACTTTATTCCCTCGCTCTATTGTATGTCGTACTTCTTATCATAAGAGACCTGCAAATATAATTTCCATAACACATCAGTAAATGGGCATAAGTGAAATGGATCTATCGAGGTAATGGCAAGAACTCAAGACAGAGTTAGCATTAGATGGGTTGTGATAAGATTTTCATCATATATTACATCCTGGCTAAATTTATAAAGTTGTCATGGATCACGTTATCTCTGGTGAAGGTTATTGAACAAATGAGCCAACAGAAGAAACAAAGAAAAAAGTACTTTGCAAAGTTTAACCCCAAAAAGAGTTATCGTTAGCTCAGCTACTTAGCTACTTTTTCAAAAGACATTGAAAAAAGTCATTTGAAAGCAAAGACAGCAAATTGATTAGACTTATTAGCCTCTGAAATTGCGGTTATAAGTCACTTCTCAAAGTCTCAAAGTTTTTAATCCATTCAAAACAGTAACTTATTAGGAGTCGTTCATGTTAGCTGCTTAGCATCCCCGTCTTACAAGAATGCTAATGTTATTTAGCTTTAGACAACTGAAAACAAAACACCACAGTATATTATAAATGGGATAAGTCCAAGTGAATTGCAGGGCCATCACTTAGGATGTTTTCACACCAGCCCAGTTCAAGCTTTAATTGAACTGTAGTTTCCTCCTAGTTTGTTTCTGATGTTCACTGATGGCATCAACATTAAACAGTTGCTTCTGAACACAACAAAAACAACAAAGATGTTAAACCAGGAGAAAATCACCAGAAATAGATTGAGACAATATCACTATTCTAAACTTAATATCTCAGAAAGGATTTATGAAAGTCCACTGTGTGATGATAATATAGCAATATACTGTATATGTGACACACAGTAATGTGTATTCACATTATGTTTTATTTTTGTATGTAATCAGAAAGTTACATTTAAGAAATAACTTATGTTGTAAATTAAGTAGAAAGTAGTAAGTAGAAAACCATATAAAATTGGTCATAAAGTGCTAATAACGAACATAGCAAACTTTGGAGAAATTTAGCAGTTGGTAAATGTTATATTTCTGTTGAGTTTGAAGCAATGTAAAAAGACGAGAAAAACAGGTCAAGGCGAAGCCATGGGCGCCATTTTGTGTTTAGTGCGCACTTTATTTAAGGTCCTGTTTTTGTAGAGAAACTACATTTAATGGTCATTGTTAACAATTGTGAATATGTAATGTTTAAGTTTATGGGTTCAGACAGTCGTTACAGTGCCTTGCGAAAGTATTCGGCCCCCTTGAACTTTGTGACCTTTTGCCACATTTCAGGCTTCAAACATAAAGATATAAAACTGTAATTTTTTGTGAAGAATCAACAACAAGTGGGACACAATCATGAAGTGGAACAAAATTTATTGGATATTTCAAACTTCTTTAACAAATAAAAAACTAAAAAATTGGGCGTGCAAAATTATTCAGCCCCTTTACTTTCAGTGCAGCAAACTCTCTCCAGAAGTTCAGTGAGGATCGCTGAATGATCCAAAGTTGACCTAAATGACTAATGATGATAAATGGAATCCACCTGTGTGTAATCAAGTCTCCGTATAAATGCACCTGCACTGTGATAGTCGCAGAGGTCCGTTTAAAGCGCAGAGAGCATCATGAAGAACAAGGAACACACCAGGCAGGTCCGAGATACTGTTGTGGAGAAGTTTAAAGCCAGATTTGGATACAAAAAGATTCCCAAGGAGCACTGTGCAAGTGATAGTATTGAAATGGAAGGAGTATCAGACCACTGCAAATCTACCAAGACCCGGCCGTCCCTCTAAACTTTCAGCTCATACAAGGAGAAGACTGATCAGAGATGCAGCCAAGAAGCCCATGATCCCTCTGGATGAACTGCAGAGATCTACAGCTGAGGTGGGAGACTCTGTCCATAGGACAACCATCAGTCGTATACTGCACAAATCTGGCCTTTATGGAGGAGTAGCAAGAAGAAAGCCATTTCTTAAAGATATCCATAAAAAGTGTTTAAAGTTTGCCACAAGCCACCTGGGAGACACCAAACATGTGGAAGAAGGTGCTCTGGTCAGATGAAACCAAAATCGAACTTTTTGGCAACAATGCAAAACGTTATATTTGGCGTAAAAGCAACACAGCTCATCACCCTGAACACACCATCCCCACTGTCAAACATGGTGGTGGCAGCATCATGGTTTGGGCCTACTTTTCTTCAGCAGGGACAGGGAAGATGGATGGAGCCAAATACAGGACCATTCTGGAAGAAAACCTGATGGAGTCTGCAAAAGACCGTGAGACTGGAATGGAGATTTGTCTTCCAACAAGACAATGATCCAAAACATAAAGCAAAATTTACAATGGAATGGTTCACAAATAAACATATCCAGGTGTTAGACCTGAATCCAATCCAGAATCTGTGGAAAGAACTGAAAACTGCTGTTCACAAATGCTCTCCATCCAACCTCACTGAGCTCGAGCTGTTTTGCAATGAGGAATGGGCAAAAATTTCAGTCTCTCGATGTGCAAAACATACCCCAATGGACTTACAGCTGTAATCACAGCAAAAGGTGGCGCTACAAAGTATTAACTTAAGGGGGCTGAATAATTTTGCACTCCCAATTTTTCTTTTTTTTATCCGTTAAAAAGTTTGAAATATCCAATATATTTTGTTCCACTTTATGATTGTGTCCCACTTGTTGTTGATTCTTCACAAAAAATTACAGTTTTATATCTTTATGTTTGAAGGCTGAAATGTGGCAAAAGGTCACAAATGCCTTGCAAAAATACTTTTGCAAGGCACTGTAGAGTGGGGATCAAAAGCTTGGGCACCCCAGGTAAAATTTTGTATTAATGTCCATAAAGAAGCCAAGAAAAGATGGAAAGATCTCCAAAAGGCATCAAATGACAGATTAGACATCCTTATAATAAGTCAAAAAAAGTTAGATTTTATTTCCACCATTTACACCAGGGGTTTCAAACTCACGGCCCGGGGGCCAACTGCGGCCCACAAGACGATATTTTGTGGCATGCAGGACATTATGAAAGTTTAATGTTAGTGCGCCCTGCGAGTTTTATATTAATGGCATGTTACCACATTGTGTGTGGAAGGGCTTGAAATGGGCTGATTTGTTTGAAAGTTGATGGCAATTTGGCCGCCACTATCTATGCAGATTTGTTATCATGACGAATCTGCAAATTAACACCGATGTTATGTTAACCATATCACCGAGGGGGCCTTCTTTTCTTTAACCATTTTTCCCACATTTCTTGAATATTTTTCCATAAGCCTTTAGACTTGGGCCGTATGAGGTCTGTTTAGGATCAGAAAGCCTAATGTTGATAATACGCTTTAATTGTGCGTCAGCTTCAGAGTAACTCTTTGACTCTTGTCTGTGTTTTAACAGTTTGTCTGGCATTTCTGTTTTTATATCTTCTTGACGGGACTGACTTCTTATCATTTTATCCAGTTCTTTGAATTCTTTTATTTCATTGTTTCTAAAGTCAGGAGAGTCTAACACCTCTGGACGGGAGTGAGTCTCTTCACATTCCTTTCTCTTATCATCTCAATCCGGGCTGCTCTTCCCAGAGGGAGAGACGCTGCTGCAGCTGCTCTCATCTGTTTTAGCCAAGCCTTCACTCTCTGGTTCAGCTAAAACCAGCAGGATTTCTTCAGACAGCACTTTTATTGGAAACTTTTCAGGAACTTCTTTATATTGAAAAGGCAATAGGGCTGAAGGTTTCTTACAAGTCTTAACAACTATTTCTGGACCCTCAACAGCTGACTGTAATTGTTTTATTTCAATTAGTTAAATTAGTCTTTGTCTAGAGTCGTCTCTAAACCATCCCAATATTTCATTTTCTTTCATACGTTTTTTTATCCGTGTAAAACTTTGATCCTTAGCTTTGTAAAGTTTTATATTACTCTATACTTCATTACAGCACATTGGGTCAAAGCTGCCCGTAATAGGCCACTGTAAAGCCCCATGACTTCTTTTATGCCATTTTTTCATATAATTCATGATCTGTTTCTTTTGAGTGGGTTTCTGTTCGATAATCACCTCTAATGGAGTCAAAACATCTCCACTTTTAATATTTTTTGTATTTTTTCCTCCCATCTTGCAGGAATGAGACTTCCTTTTACCTTCTCTTAATTATTCATACTAATATTCTTTTTCTTTTAACAATTATTCCCATCTTTGTCGTTTTGTGGGATTCAATACTAGTTTTTTCCTTCTTTTTCTCTGGGCATTTAACTGCTCACCAGTCTTCCGTCTCTCTACAGTAATTTTCTAACAGCATTTTTATAACAGCGGCGATGTCAAGCTGTGGATTTGTAACGTCACTAGAAACTCTAAATGTCTCTCAAATATACTAAATTAAATGCTTCCGGATTGCACAACAACTAGAACTCTGAGATAAATTAAAATTTTCCTGAGACCACAGTTCCTCTTAATAAAGCCTCACAGCGTTTTAACTTGAGTTATAGTTACTGCTAATTTTAATCTCCTATTTAACTATTACTATTTTGCACAGACATCTGAATACTCTTCACTATATTTGTTCTTTCTTGTTATTCCTATAAGTTTGTTCTAACCAAAGATAAGTTAGTAGTCCTTCAGTTTATATTTTATTATTTCTGACGCCAGTTTTTCCTCAAATTATCATTAGACCTGACGTCGGCTCCAATTGTTCCTCAAGTCTAGAGTTCTGCTTTGAACCTATTTTTTATTTTATTCTACTCTGATAATACTAAATCTTTACTAGTTTTTTATTTTCTCAGCTTAAATAATATTAGTTCTTACAGCGCTTTTTTTTACATTTATTCATTTAGCTGACGCTTTTATCCAAAGTGACTTACATTGTTCTTCAGTAATTACCAGAGTCACAGCCACTGGAGGCAAGGTGGGTTAAGTGTCTTGCCCAAGGACACAACGACAGTATGAATTGTGGGGAGAGTGAGAATCGAACCGCCTTCGTTGGAGTGGCCTCCTGTCCTTTTTTGAGGGCACGTTGCAAAGAAGATCAGTGCCGGAGGTCCTCCTGATTCACTGCGGCGGGAATGACCTGGGCATTTTGTCCACTGTCAAGGGTGAAGATGAAAATGGCCAGGATGTGATGAGGAGTTTAAAATGAGTGCTGCAGGACGGGACCCTGTGGAAAGTCAGAAAAACTCAAATAAAAATCACACAAAATGAATTCAAGTTGGCCTGTCTTGGTTGAAAGCCCACTCACCACGACTGGTACACAACACAATGTCAGCCAACGAGTTATGTCCACGGTCAACTTGACACCACAAAAGTAATAGTAATCTATGGCCGCGTCCCTCGCAGGAAGCAGGCTCTCCCTGCCACTGCATCAGTACTTTCCCACTATGTGTCTACTGGTTCTAACTGGTTCTAACTGGTTTCAACAGGTGAGAGAGAAGGTGTCTAATCTAGGTGCAATGTAGTGTGCAAAGTGAGCAAATAACAAGTATAAAGAGTGCCTCTCAATAGAAAATAGAAATACTCTTGGCTAGCTACAAAAAGCGTTTACAAGCTGTGATACTTGCCAAAGGGAAGGTATTAACTCTGCAGGGTGCCCAAACTTTTGCAGACACCATTTTTTTGTTTTCTGTTATTTTGAAAGTGTAAATTATGGAAATAAAATCTAACTTTTTTTGACTTATTATAAGGATGTCTAATCTGTCATTTGATGCCTTTTGGAGATTTTTCCATCTTTTCATGACGTCTTTATGCACATTAATAAAATTTTTTACCTGGGTTGCCCAAACTTTCGATCCCCACTGTATATTGAACTGTGTATTGTGAACAGAAAATTCAAAGAAATTGTGTACTGTACATTATATTATATTTTATTGCATAATTGTGATATAAGAAACAGCGGTTAAAAATGAATATTGAAAATACACGATTGTAATAATAAAAATATGGCAGAAGCGAGGCAAAGATAATCTTCATTGTCGCCTGTCTCATCATTTCCCTGTGTTTTACAGGAACATGTAATAAGCCCAACAGGCCCAGAACCTGGGTCTGTTACATATAGAATGGCTTATAGACCAATATACGAGCAAAGTTTCTCCTTCTTCCATGTCATCTCTCATCAGTAATTAGTGCTGCTGTGTCCCGGAGAGAGCCCATTTATAAAGGGGAGGAAATGCAGGGTCCACAAACAAAAGGCCTTGCTTGGTTTGGGTACTGAGCTCAGGACCTGGAGCACTAACTTCTCTAAACTACAATTGGGTTTATGATCAGCTGCACTGCTCAGTTTTACAAAGGGCTTTGGAAGTGACCCAAAGCCCGGTTTGAGACCACCATGTCACCAAATACTCCAGGTCGCTCTGAGGGTTTAGCAGCAGTGGGGCAGGAGAGCCTCTGGGGGAACATGTAGCTAATCTAACACATATCCGTCTCATGTGCTGCAGTGAATCCTTCAGGAGGCATAAAGTCACGTATTATTGTTGTTCTATTATCTCTAAAAAGTACATTTGTGATAGTCCTGGTGCACTTTGCAACATGAATCTAGCATGGATTTGTCACTGACAAGTATCAAGTGTCAAGTCTTATGTGTAACAACATAAGACTTGAGCACTGTGTTTTTCCAGGTCCAATTATACATTGTGTCTGTTCTCTTTAATGTGCTATGTCTTTTCTGAACAGAGGCAGGGATTGATGCTGAAGCTGTGTAGAGTCATAAAAAGAAAATGTTGCCTGTGTAATGCAGTTTTTTGTCTAAACCATGTGAGTCCATTCCTCTCTATTTACCTGCCCTGACTCTGTCTCCAGCTCTTTAGAGATGGCCCTGAACCCATGAAGATCAGGGACCGTGGTGTTTTTGACTGACCCCATTCACCATAATCTACATCTGACAGTGGATCTTAGCCTGCTGCTCCTTGTGGACTTAAAAAAACCTGCTCCTCTGCATTGGCTTTTGGTGTATCTTAAGTCTACTTCACGCATTAGAACCGGTTTGTGCACCCCTGGAATGGTCATGGAGTCAGTGGCAGCTCAAAGGAATACCACCATCACTGATGGAGACTTGTTCATGAACACAGCCAGCCTTCACTGCAGCCACATCCTGTCGGCCAACGTTCTCTGTGTCGGTGAGTGTCTGCTGTTGTGGCCTGTGGCTCTAGTGAAAGGCACCAGTGTGGCAGATGTGAGTGTCACATTACTGTCTCTGGTCCTTGATGGAGCTGGTGATTGGTAGCATTATTGTGAGCGGACCTATGTAGATGTTATTTTGGAGACAAATAGTGTATTTTAGTTTAAAGCAACACTATGTAACTTTAACCATAATATAAATATATAAATATAAATACAAATATATTTTAAAGTTGATCAATATCTTACAGATTTATTGTCATCACAATTTCTGTATCACAAAAAGTGACTTGAATCACAACAGCATGGTCTTCCACAATTTACTTTTTGCCAAAAATTTTAAGTAAACTGTGGTGCATCTAAAATAATTCTACATATAGTCCTTGGATAGACCTGTTAAGTCTTGATTTAGCCCTGGTTCAGTCTTTAATACTGATTAGGCTCCTGCTTTGATTAGTGGAATTTAGTCCAGAGCCTTGTATTTCTTTAAATATATTAAGAAAATTAGGTAAATGAAAAAAAGATATTAAATTTAAATTATTCAACTTTTTTGATTATTAATAAGTTAAACATTTTTTACACTGTCAAATAACTTACAAATATCACAGCTCATATCCATATTGCAATATTCTTTCATGTCTTTTTCATACTTTGCAGCTCTATTTTGAGCCTGTAAGTCATTTTTATCATCCCATCATAAAACAAGAAAAATGTTTTAGTACAACACAGCTATCTGAGCAAATCCCAGACGAACATTTTAGCATTTTTTTGGACTCAGAGTCTGTGATCAGTGTAAATTGTAAAAAGTTACATAGTGGCTTTTATGTGGGGATGAGGCTGTTTACTGTAGGAATTGGATAAATGTGTTGCTCAATGAGTTTACAGCTATTGCTATTTTCCAACTCTTGTCTTTAGTCTAAAAAGTGCATCTGTTACTTTGACTTTTGTTTGGAGATTTGAAACTATAATGAACAATATTTTATTATTGTTTAGTCACATGACAAAGAGGTTGAAGTCTCCTGACCACATCTGTGGACCTGCTTTTCTATAAGTACAATGTGTTTGGTCTTACTATTCTTTTTCTTATTGCAGTTTAAAGTTGAACTAGATTGTGTCTAAAACCTGGTGGTTTAGTCCATGGAGACTGTATTAGACTGGAGCATGATACATGTTTTTGAGCCTTTGCTTTTGTCTTCTTCTGTAGTCTCAAGTGTTCTAATGTGTGGTACAAGAGTTATATTTAGACAACTGAAAGCTAAGTTTGCCTAAAAGAGCTATCATTTTGTGAGATTCGACATTAAAAGGGATCTGCCATATGTTCATAACACATTTGTCCAGGGACAGCTGGTGGTGATGTTGGGTGGGCCAACAAATGTATTCATATTAATCAATAGTTCACACTACAGTTACATCAACTTTGGGACTTTCAGTTATAGCACTTCTATGCTTTGTCAAACCCACACATGCTCAACACGACTGGGAAGGACCCAGAATCATGTCAAACAAACTCACTCTTGCCATTTTAGGTGAAGCTTTTAACCAACCACCTTTTTGATGCTATCGTGCTAGTGCTAAATGTGACAAATACTGCTAATGCTAGTTGAATGATGTTATAATAGCCTGCTTTGTCATAAGTATAAAGCCCTCTGTTCCTCTGTACATCTGTCTCTGTCCAGTCTCTTAGCTCTAACAGTGGGTGTGCCTCACACCTGTCAATCACCAAAATAGGAAGATGATGGGTGCTGTGAGTAATATTGGTGCAAAATTATGAATACTATGTTCTAAGATCTTTTGCAAGAATTATTAACAGAAAATATAGATTTTACCATACCGCGAGGAAAGGATTTTTGCTTGGAGTCTACAAAACCTGGGACAAATGTAAAGCCCAAGCTGAAAAGTTTCCAGCAGCATTGTTTAAGAAGTTTGGAGGAGGAGCTTAGTCCATAGATTTCACAGCTTAAAGAAAGTCACTTCAGCAACTTTCTTAATAATTCTATCCACCCCTAGCTGTTCACACAGATACAAGAAGAGCTGGTTTTCTCAACAGTTGTAACATTTACTTTAAATTTTGCAAACTTATCTAGTCTTTCAATCAGTTTGTGTCGGAAGCTGTCTCTTCTCACTCAGAACTCTGGCTGCAGCCATGATTAGGCAGATCATTTTGAGAAAAATGTACAGCAAAACTTACTGATTTGCTGCCAGAATTTTCAGAATCAGGAAAGCGTTTATTGTCATTGTCAGTGGGCAAAATTCCCAAACTAGCTCAGGGCACTTAAACCACCTTGCTTCCAGTTGTGTTCCAGCTGTAAAACTGGTGAATGGAAGCTAAATGTATGTTGCTTCGTATAAAAGTGTCTGATAAATGACTAAATGTAAGTAGGAACTTGCTTCAGTGATAAGGTGCAACAAGAAAGGCATGCATAAAAAGTAATTTCTGAAATATCATAATGTTTATGTAAAATGGAAATATGAAACTTGCACTATCTAATGCTCCCCTTTTTTTGGCCACAAAAAAATATTTATTTCAGCAAAAACATTTCAGATATCAGTAAATGCTCCGAAAACCTTTATGTTGTTTCTGTATGATGTAATACACACTGGAGCCTGTAGGGTCCACCATCTGCCCAGGTCTCTTAGAAATCCCTTCAGTGATCTATTGCTTTCTAAATTGAGGTTGTGTGTGGCTTCAGGAGACAGCAGAGTGTGTGTGACATGAGTGAGACCGAGTGAGAAGAGGTGATCAGCTCAGAGTAGGAGACAATCTGATGCTCATGTCTGTAGTGGGCACTCATATAATAATAATAATAATAATAATAATAATAATAATAATAATCTTTATTTTTATATAGCACTCAAAGCACTTTACATACATTAAACTATTACCAGTGTTACAGAACTTCACTGGAGGCAATGTAGGTTAAGTGTCTTGCCCAAGGACACAACGACAGTTGAGCGGGATGTTATGATGTTTTGGGATGTTTCGAGCGGGATTCGATCCGCCCAAATGAGGTTTATAAACTTGACCATAACATTTTACGTCTTATTAACATCTCTCAAAACAAAAGGCAGTTTACTCGCCTCTCGTCCTCGAGTTGGTCTTAGCACGTCAAAATAAGGAACAGAATCAGAACCTGAGCTAAAATAAATCCACCTTTAAATGTCACAAATTTGAACTCCATTCCCTCGTTGTTTGTATGTCACAATGAAAACACACAGCACTCGGAGGCTGTTTTCAAACACTAAATTGTGTCAGTGCACTGTTCACTAGCTGCTTTCACAGTATGTATTATAGTGAGATATGATCTAACTAGATATAGTTTTTGGTCCACACTTTCCAGGAGGCTCCTGTCTGTTTAAGATTGTCTGTGGACACAGAGCCCAAACAGAGACAGACTAACAGCCTAATGCCAATCCCTCAGACCCTTTGTTAAACAGAGCTTTATTTCTGCTGTTCTGGTTTGGATACATTTCACATTGATCGACACTTGTGTGAGTCCTCCAACATCAGTTTATTGACCTGTGCATGCTCCTCCCTGAGTTTACCCTCAGGACCACACTGCAATGATTTGTGGAGGAGGCCACTATTTACCCACCTCAGCATCCCTTCAGACCTTCAGGGTGGGATTTGATTTGATCAACAGAATATGACACTATCAATCACTCATTTTAATAAGTATATGCAAAATAATACACTCCTGCTCCTTGACCCAAACCTAGTGGTGCAGTGTGGAGCAGCAGCACAAACTTTTTTTTAACTTACACAATAGTGAATTGTTTTAAAGGGTTGTTCAACAAATACCTAGAGACTATTACAAATGTTATATATATCTTTGTTAAATGTATAATGATGTATATTTTGTGTTAACACTGAGTAATGGACAGTGAGGACCTGTGTGAATGTCTGAGATGTGTCATGCCCCTCTCTGCTCCACTCCGGCCTCAGGCTCCTCATGCTCATCTAATGTATGAGCGGTGTTTACTGCAGGTATCGGTTCTTGCCTGAGGTGACAGGGTTCTTTGCTGTGGCTCTTTGTCAAACACATGAGCACATTTATGAGACTGACATTAAGTAGTGGACTGATCGTGTGTATTGTGTGTTTATTAGTTACAAAAGAATATGTAGGACATAGTGAAGCAATATGGTTGTAAAGTTAGGTTGTAAAGCTTATTGTCAGAAGTTGATAAAGTAAACATATTTGCATTTCTACGGAGTGAGAATGCAACAGAATTTATTATTTATTTTATATTATATTTATTTATTTATTTATTTTGGTTAAAATGAATTATTATATAAAATAAAAAAGATGACTTTGAGCTGCACGTGTCTTAGGTAATTCTGTTTTTACTTGAAGCACACAGCCCTACAATTAAGCCCACGTTTTCTCTGTATTCAGCCGCAATTAATTTGAACTCTGCGCTTGGCACTTGGCCTCTCTCTCTCTCTCTCTCTCTCTCTCTCTCTCTGTCTCTGTCTCTGTCTCTCTGTTTTGGGGAAATGTGGGGTTGTGGTTGTTTGCACTCACTACACAGTATTTTGACCTGCAACTAACTGGCCATTGTTCAGGAAGTATTCCGCCTAAGGCCCAAAGCTGCTAGGACACCCGCAACCCCTAACGGGACTAAGCGGTACAAAATGAATGAATAAATTAATTAATATTTTCCTTTGAAGTACTGATTGTAATGTAGTTATGAAGGAAATTTACATGTGGACAGTTCATCAGTTGTGGATATGTCCTACTCTTTTGGTGTTTGAGTAAAGCAAGGCTTAAATTCCAGAGGATCAGAGGTCAAGGGTACAGGAGGCCAGGACCCCTTCGTAAAGCATTGGTCTTACCTAAGTAACTGTAAATGCAATGGTAAAAATGGTCCTTCAGTTAACACTTGTTGACATTGTCAGTGCATTGTGGCACACGCAGTGTTATGCCGGGGCCTGGTTAGCGGCTGGAGGTCCGTGAGATACAACGAGCAATGGAATCAAGGAGCTGGCATAGACCACTGTTTTTCCTTTTTATTTTCCTTTCTTTTTCAATAAATATACAACATGTTAGGTGCAAAAATGCAATGGAGTCAGGAGGAGCTCAATCCTCTCCAGCAGCAGGGACAATCAGACAAAGAAGAACCATAAATACATCCCCACTAACTGGGTAAAACCAAACCAAACCCCACAGGAACATACATTAACATAAGCTTTTCTAAAACAATGTTAATACCCTCCAAACCAATAAACCTATTAATAAACCATATTTAAAACCTAACACAATTTACAAACCCTAAATCTAAACACATAAACTTCTTTAAAAATCTATAAACCATAAAACACTGTTTAGTTTCTCCCCTCTTTATTCCCCTGCCGTGGTCAGGCCCGGAACCTTTTTAGTGTTGGTTGTTCCCCCAGGTACTCTTTTAGCCAGACACCTGGACACAAGGGACAGAGAGGTGAGTAAACGCTAACACAACAACACTTTACACCAAACACACAGGTACACATATTGCACATTTCTCAATCAGTTCTAATTGTTTGTTCTCTTTCCAGACCGGCAGCCATCATCCAAAGCGCAGATCTGCAGGTGGAACTATAAAATTAATAAATTATTTGTTAAAACCCATTGTGTGCCATGTCATTCTTTGTGCCAATTCACATTTGATTAGTGCTTTGTGTTCCAGTATATTTATGTAACGAACTGTCTGTTTGTTACACGTAGTAAGAAAAGAGCGGTTGTTTGTGAGGCTCAGAGCTCTCTTTGTCGATTTGATCCCTAAGAGCAGTCCTTAATTAAAAAATCAATTGTTCCTCGACTGGAAAATACAGACTGAAACCAGGTTCTGTGAGGTCAAAACAGTTACCAGAACGCACACACAACACAAATACCCAAATAACAAGGTATTGTTCATCTACACATCATTTTTCACCAGCACAACAAGGCCCCAAAACACACAGCGAAAGTAGTGAAGAAATGGTTAGCAAACAAAAACATTAACCTTTTGCAATGGCTCTGCTTTAATAGCCAATAAATGATTTTCTATTGATTATTGAGAAGGTCATGAATAATTTTGGACTTGGCACTTTTTGTTTATAATAAAAGTAACTTTAAATTTGCCAGGGGTATAAATAATTTCGGGCGTGACTGTATATTATAAAATTCAGGCCAATGGACATCTGCCAAATCAAATAAATGATTCCTTTATTCCATCTCTAACACAAACAAAAATAATGAATGTTGTACAACCAGTCAGTGAAGTTTGTTCAAAGCTGCAGTGGCAGATGGACCCAACCTGTGCCAATGTGCAAATCTTTTTTATGGATTATTCAAGCAGATCCTACTGAAAAACTGCAAATACCCCTTTTAAAACACAGGCAAAAGCCTGGAATTTCAGGATTTGCTGTCTTTATTGTGTTAAAATTACACAAAAGACAAACAACACAAAGATTCATAATAGCACAACTTTTATACCCATTTTATTAATTTAAGACACCGATGACAACAAGTGTGGATAACACAGCAAAGTCACTCAACGTCATATCACAAGAAATAAAAATGACTATTGCTACAATTCCCAGCACTTCATACATTATTTATTGTCCAGGACCCAATCTATTAAAGCACTGTGCTATCACAAAACTCCTTTTTCCATAAAGAGGCCTAAAGGGCTACTGCGCGGTTAAGTGCAGAAAAGCTGTGGACAGGTATTTTTGTAACAAGGGATGAGCACCTCATTTACTAAGGTTTGGAACTTGCAAAAGGGCATGTCAAGAGGAAACAGCAAAGTGCACTAAAACAAGCACTGCACACACTACAGCATATATTTTTTTACTGATGGACACCTAAAAGCAGAAAGACATAATATAGACGCAAGTGGCAATAAACGCTGTCGCCTGCTCTTGTGACCGCAGACAACACAGGACACAGGAGAACCATAACCACCATTTCTACAAATATTTGGATAACTTTCTTAGCTAATATGAGCTCTTTCTGACATTTTTGTATTGTACAATGTAAGGAATGTGTGTATTTTCACTTTTACAGGGTGAACAGTTGAGTCCCCTATTTATGGGTTTGTATGGGGACTACAAAAAACATAATTTTTCACTGGCCCTACATTTTGTGCAAAAGAGAAGTCTAAAACTCTAATAACATTCACTGCACAAGCCTGTTATTCCTGTCCACAATATCTTCTATAACTTTTTTTTTTTTTTTAATGCTACATATACGCATAGCTTTGTTTTATCCAATCAGACAATATACACAATTACACCTTTAACTATGATAATGTAAGCAACAGTGCACCTCAACATTGTGTGACTAAGTGGTAGTGAATGAACAAATGCAAATGAGAGTCCACAACATAATTGTGCAGTAGATGTAGCAGCAAACTTGCTCATATTTAAACCATCAAGCCCGACTCCATTAACCACGTGCTCCATGTCCAAAAGGTTATAATGGTCATGAAGGATTTTAAGTTGTCAGCATTGTAAAGATGTTTGATGTTTAAGTCCCAGATCTTGTCCTTACTGGAATTATTAATTAAAGTACCACCCAGAGACAGTCCCTCTATTTATAGCAAATTTTATTGGAAAATATGAGAACCTTGAACTTTATACCATGACATTATAGATTTGTATTTGAAAAAAACTAAATGTATTTGGTGCAATGATAGTTGCACAATCACATAACTCATGTCTCAGGGTCTTACAGCTGTACCTTTGGATAAAAAATTACCATCTTCTATCAGTTCCATCACTTTGGTTCAGTACGTTTTGGTTTCAAACTGTAGTTTTTGAAAAACACACCAAAGGACTCTCTGGCTCTTCACATCCTGTCGCCATGACAACAGGAGCAGCATTTCTCTGAACACTTTTGATTTTGGGACTGACTTGTATCTGAAGGCTATTGAATGCTTTAATAAATATTGTTTTAATAGCTTCACGTGCACCTACATTAGAGAAATATTTTTTAATAATTACACTATTAAAATGTTACAATTATACACTTAAAAAAAATCAAAAAATAAAACAATCACACTGTATACCAGTTCATTGATAGCACACAAAATGTGCCATTTCCAAAGTCTATTTAGATTTACTTTTGTCTCGGCTGATGGCGCTAAAGAAATCTTCACATGTGAATTACAATGTGGCTTTCCTTTTGTGTTTGTGTTGTGGCTTTTTTGTCTATGTGGTGGCCACTGTTGAAACCCCACATCCCCTTTGAACCAATGTATAGATGACTGTACCTGCTTACCACCACCTCTTTCTGCCTGTAGTTCACCTTTTTTCTCTTTTTATTACACCAGAGGGATGTATTTTCAGCCAATCACACCCCACAGAAGAAAGACAAATACATCAAATCTGAGTTTATTGAAAACCCACAATTAACGTGGATTACACTTTCACTATAAGCACTAAACCAGGAGATGCTAAATTCTCCATTGTATACTTTTAAAATATAAATCTAAATGTCTGCAGTGTATTCGATTATTTCAGTTGAGCAGAGGAAGAAAAAAATAACAAAACTGTGAGTGCTGGGTTGGGGTCTTTACAACAGTCACATTATCCACCCGTGTGCAGACCTGCCACATTGTAAATGTTGTAATGTGTTCCTTTCTATGTTCACATTAGTAATGGATCTCACAGCCTCAAAGAATGGCTCTTTTTTACATTAACTCTCATTATCCCACTCAGGCAATTAGCCGCAGCAGCACCTCGGGCTCGAGCAAACGCTGCCATTTACCAACTGCCACACACTGGGCTGATAAATTATACACCACACTGTAATGGCACTATGCTCTTATGTGCATTTTATGAATGGCTACAGAAGAGATGTTGAAATGACTCTGTGGATTTAGAGAGGCACCGGCCCTTTATCCATTCTGTAGTACATCTGTCATTTGTTCAAAGATGACTTCAAATAGACAACATTATTAGTCACAGAAATTACTATTATCACTAAGGATTATGAAGAATTACATGATAACCCTTACATCTTAATACACATCAAATACAACAAAAGAGCAAATGGACTCCACACAATATAATGGAGAATAATATTGCTGACAGCTATTAAGTTATATATAAAGTAGTTAGTGGACTGCCAGAAAGAAAGATGCTAGCACTCGCTTAACACTCAATGCCACAATGACCCTATTGGAGCAGCAGAATAAGATGTTAAATGAGATGCTAACTGCCAAACTCTGGACAGCGCTTGCTTCAATCCAATCCAAACAGAACTGAATATGTCCAACTATGGAGGAGCATGGCGAGTGTATTTTGTCTCTCGTTTGTCTTAGAAGACCTGAGCCAACGATTCAAAGACTTTGAAGAGGAATGTTCCTCACTCCGAGAGTGGCTAAATGCTTAAGTTATTGATCTGGAGAGCCATAGCAGACTTCAAAACATATACATCTTAGTACTGCCTGAGTCTACAGAGAGTGGCTGCCTGGCAAAGTTTTTTCAAAACTGTTTCACAAGATCTTTGGCAAAGAATTGCTGCAGTCTCCACCAAAAATTGACAAGACAAGAAAAGACATTTATTTTTGTATAGCCCAATATCACAACAACAGCCGCCTCAAAGGGCTTAACAGACTGCACTAGACAACATCCCCTGTCCTTAGAACCTCCATCAGGGTGAGGAAAAACTCCAAAAAAAACCCAGCCGCGAAAAAAGAGAAACCTCAGGGAGACCCACAGAAGGAGGGATCCACTCCCAGGACGGACAGGCCGTGCAAGAATGTGTCCAGGACAGTTAAAAAATATATATAAATACAAAACATATTCACAAAAAAACATTTATGTTGACAGTGTCCAGTGTCCACTCTGTGTGTATGTGTGTGTGTGTGTGTAAGGTGGATGGAACCTCAGCCAATATCAATTGATCGAACACAACACTTGCTATCTCCAAGGTCTGGCCATGGGCAGTGTCTGGGGGCATTTAAATATAACAGTATACTGTACAGTGCATTTTTAGAAGATAATTCATACTTTTGACCAGTGTTGGTCATCTTACTTTAAAAAAGTAATTGGTTACAGTTACACATTACTTCTCCCAAAAAGAGAGTGGCTCAGTGGTAGAGCGGTCGTCCTTCAACCGGAAGGTAGGCGGTTCGATTCACGCTCTCTCCACAATTCCTTGTGGTTGTGTCCTTGGGACAAGACACTTAACCCACCTTGCCTCATAAGAATGTTCAGTGAATGTATGTAGTAATGGTCGGAGAGGCCGTAGGCGCAAAATGGCTGCCACGTCTCTGTCAGTCTGCCCCAGGGCAGCTGTGGTTACTGTTGTAGCTTACCATCACCAGTGTGACTGTGTATGAATGAATAATGGACGGACTGTAAGCGCTTTAAATCCCTTGGTCCCTTGGAAGAAAAGCACAATATAAATCCAATCAATTATTATAATATTATTATAATAACTCAGTTACCACATTGTAAAAGTAATTAGTTACTCAGAAAAGTAACTGTGAAGTTATTTTTTATGTTCAATAACTCTATTACATTCTACAACATCTTTAAAATCAAAGATGTGTATATTAACTGATAGAAGAATAAAAACACTATATACAGTATTTTAGAACATTTGTTATTTATTTGAAATCAATAGATTGCAGTCTGCCATATGATATGCATAGAAATAAAAACATAAAAAACTAAAAATAATATTGAAAATAAAATTCAAGTGCAAAATTAAGACAATTACATTACAAATGTAAACTTGGGTAAAAAGAAACAAGGAAGATCTGGCCATTAGGTAGTGCAAATCTCTGTGACTGTAAATTATTGCACAATAAACAGAACACAATCCACCTCTCTCTGTAGATTAACATGTTGTTCATTCTCAGTGAAAATGAACAATACATTTCTCTATACTAAAATACTCCTCTCATCTAACATCTAAACCAGTGGTTGTAATGTAGGTCGTGTTAGCATGTGTTGATGTGAGGTGCTTCATAAAATTTGAGTTTCTTGAGGCAGACGTGGATAAAGTCTTTTTTCCTGGGCATAGCGTGCATGTTACAGAAACATTCTTGCCTTTAATTTCAATTAACAAGAAGTAGTGCCGGTACTTCCAGTTTGAGAACGCTACCTTTGAATTTCCCCTGCAACGGTTTCATCTTCCCCACCCCTGCTCTCTCCAGCAGCAGCTGCTGATGTGTAGCCAAAGCATTACACCTTTTATCAACGAAATTGTAGTAACGCAACACTTTAATATTTTCTCAGTAACTATAACGGCGTTGCAACGATGGGAAAAGTAATTAATTTGATTACTCCGTTACTGAAAAACGGAGTTACTTCCAACACGCGTTACTTCCAACTCTGCTTTTGACAGTGGAAACTAACCTGAGCTGTACTGCTCCAGTGGAAATTACTCTTATAAAATCTGTTTTTTTCTTTCCCTTTCATGAACAGTAAAAAAACTATGTATAGTATTTTAATAAGAAGAATAAAAACTATAAAGTGTAAATTTATGGTAAAAAGATGCATTTTTAGATGTAGACCTGTCTGCCATTTATCATGTCTATTGTGGAATCTAAATTAGTCCATATGCAACCAATGTTACACATTTACCTAGTATTTAAATACGCCATAGAAATAAAAATGAAATGTATTTGAACACAGAGGCCAATGTGGAAGTGGACAACAGGACACATGTCGATTTAAGGAAATACAACTCTCCAACCTTACCATGGGATGGATTTTACATGTGGGTAAAGGCAGTTAGTCAAACTGTGACAGACGCCTCCAACTGTGATAGTGTTGATAGGTTGACCACAAAGTCACTAATGTAAAACAACATGGCTTTGTTAGTGATAGGTGGTGTTATGATCCCCGGTTAGCTAAAAGGAAAAAAAAGCAAATGTAACAGGCAGGTACTGGCAGGTGGTTTATCCAACCCCTTTGAGCACCTGCTCTGTGCTGAGCTTTCTTTGGAGGCCTCCAAATGGCTTTGTTCAATCGTTCTTCTGCTTTGACCAGAAACATTGACTTGACACATGTCTATTGGACAACCAAAGTTATTTTTATTTTTGGCCTTTTTTGATAGGATAGTAGACAGACAGGAAACAGGATGAGAGAGAAAAGGGAATGACCCGAGTGGGAAACAAACCCCGGGTCTCTAGAGTATATAGTACACTCTCTACCAAGTTAACTGTGTGATTGTGTTGTGGATGCAGAGTCCAAATGAGTTAGCTCTGTTTCTAACATACAACGGCACAGTACAACCAGGACAGTGGCCAGTGTTTCCCTACCTCCTCGCTCCCAAAGCCTCATAATTTATGTAAGTCCTTAAAGTCTTTCTATTCCCCGCTCAGGCAACATCCAAAGCATTTCATCTGTCTCTCTGCAATGGGTCAGATTGTGCAAGTTTTATGCTAAAGTGATGCTACCATCCAGCTTATTATTCTCCAAAGAGCCATTAGCTACTGCGGCTGTGTTTATTAATATTTCAAGAATTTTAAGTTAAAAAGATAATGCAGTAAATTCAGTGACAAGCTAACAGCGTTTGAATAATGTTTCCCGAGTATTGCTTGCAGATATTACATTATGATAGTGACTTAGACATTCTCCAACCAAGGGTGATGTATTTTGTTGCTATAACAGTATAATGTATAGTCATAGATAAGCAGTTGAATTGTACTTACTAGTTACTTCTTATGACCCAACATCCCATGACTCAGTGGCCACTGTAGATCTCAAACTGTCGGAAGGTCTGGGTGATATGGACTAAAATAATATAAGAATATAATTTAGTTAATTAATAGTTTATTTTTTAAATTCATTTTTAAATAGGCCTATAGAATAATAATGGTCAATTACAAATTGATTCAAATTCAAACGCCCAGGAGACTCGGACTGGCGGGGACTGAGCTGCAGTCCAAAACTGAACTACCATAGATTAAATTGTTAGCTAATATCAATAGCAAAGTGAGAAGGGGAGCCACAGCTATTACTACAAATACTGTCACTCTAATTTTTGTTGTTTTAGCGTAATGAATAATGCATAATAATCTCGATGCTGAGTCGTTCATTATAAATACACAGCTTAGGCCAAATGATATGTTTGATTTCAAAGACAGAATATTTCCATGTCTACACAATTCTGCTATAAAGACCTGATCAGCAATTTTGCAAATGTGAAGACAATTAGTGGGCATTTAGTTAAATATTAAATGGTTTTCTTCTTAACATTTTAACAATAGCTATTCTTTTTGCAAATAATAATAATAATCAGAATTAAAATTGAGTTGATTTGTCATGTTACTGATGTTAATAAAATGAAGAAAAGGTTAAAGCCAAAGCATTCAGACACAGTTTTTAAGGTGACTGTAAGCCTTTGACACTGTTAATCACCACATCCTCCTGTCCTCTCTTGATGGGTGTCTCTGAAATGGTTTTGCAATGGTTCAGGGTAGGTCATTCAGAGTGGAAGTATCTGAGTCCCAACATCTCAATACAGGGGTGCCACAGGGCTTGGACCGCTTCTTATTTCCTTATACATGACATCCCTTGGCACTGTCATTCAGAAGCAGGGCTTTTCCTATCACTGTTATTTGGATGACACTCAACTTCACTTTCAACCTGATGACCCCGAAGGTCTCTGCTGTCCTTACACCACGCCTGAGTGACATCTCACTTTGGATAAAGAACCATCACCTGCAGCTGAACTTTGCAAAAACAGAACTGCATGTGATTCCGACCAATCCAGGGACCTGTCATAACCTCTCCATTCAACCAGGCCCATCAACCATTACACCAGAAATCTGGGCGTGGTAATTGATGATCAGCTAAACTTCAGAAGTCATGTTGCCAGCACCCAGTCCTGTAGATTTATGCTCTACAACATTAGGAAAATTAGTCCTTTCCTATCAGAGCACTCTACACAAATCCTAGTCCAGGTTCTTGTCTTGTCCAAACTGGATTATTGTAATGCTCTACTGGCTGGACTCCCTGCCTGCACAATCAAACACCTCAGTCTGATGATTAAAATAATCACTCTAAACTACTAAACTACAAAGTACTTTATTCTGGATCCGTTCCACATTTGTGGAGGGATCTACCTGCTCCTACAAGGTCAGCAGATTCTGTAGCCATCTTTAAAATCTCTTACGTAAACACCAAACTGACAAACAGTGAAATCAACTTCCTTTCTATCTATTCCTTTTCTTAAAAAAAGAAAACAAAAAAAAACATACATTTGACAACAACAGACATTTATTTCTGTTGAGTTATATATCATAAACCTTTGTTTATTTAAAATCCAGGTAAAAGTTTTTTTTTTTTTTAAGACAGAGAGGAATAAATGAACCACCAACACTGAACAAAACTATGGCATCATAGGGTTAGCTTGATAAAAAATAGAATTGTAACTGTAACCCTAGAATTATAACCAAATAATATATTTTCATAAATGTAAAAAACTTTTTAAAATATAAACTACCATTTTGCTGCTTTCCCTGTTTTTTTCAATTCATAAGTTATTCTTATGAGTCATTGTTTTATTATTGTTTCTGATGCTGTTTTTACGGAGGGTGGGCTCAATGCCCATTGGCTGAAGTGACAGAAAGTTGGGACAGAGCGGATCAGTCATATCTGCCCACAAGTATTATTAATTAGGATTTATTAGTAATATTTCAGTGTCTTTAACAAATAATTATTTTGTTTTATTCAAATAATAATAATAATTAGAATTAAAATTGAGTTTATTTGTCATGTTGATGTTAATGAAATGAAGTAAAGGTTGAAGCCAAAGCATTCAGTTTTTAGGGTGAAGATGTTTTATCTTTAATTCCAAAAGACCTAGAGACCAAGAGACCAGACTGAATCAATTTGATAAAATTTGAATTTTGTACTCACTCTATTTTGTTTGTGGTGAATACTATTTGTCTTGCATCATGGTTCTCCTAGTGCTTTGTTTTTGATCGTTTCAAAAGTAACGTTACTCAACACTGGTCATAACACGTGTCCTTGTTTTAGTGATTCTGTACAAAGAGCATGTGTGTGTTATAAGTTAGGAAAAAGTATGTTTTCATTAAAGAACTATCACCGCAGGCCAGTTTTTAATACTGGCCTTACACTCCTGCCAACAATACAGAATAGTTTCCTCAAATGCAGCTTTAATATGGCCAATAATTGCATCTGGCTACATCCTGTTTCCAGACCTCAAAGGAGCCAAATCCATTTTCAACCGATGACACCATGAGAAAAACCCTTTTCTAAATGAATGCTCAGTGAATATAATTCCACACAGAATAAATACTCCAATTAAGATGAAAAGCATACTTTGAAATGAATGCAAAAAATATTGCAACAGCACAGCACAGTTCAAATATTGCCCCTTTGTGAGAGCTTTAATGGAGCCATTGATGGTATAAGGGCTGGACATAGCAAGCCCGCTTCCGGGTCTGTGCCTAATAGGAAGTAGGGGTTGGCTCCATCAAGCATGACCCCTATTGCCATCCATTGAAAAATCGGCGGCAATTACAAAGTGACTATTTTTGTCACAGACATCATTCTAACGCTGCCGCCTTTCTTTGAACACATTCTTATTATTCCCGTAATTGCTATATTGATATTTGTCACATAACTCATAATATTAGGATTAATAACTGACCTATCAGCTGCCTCGATTCTGCTATGTCGGATCGCGGGGGCGTGGCTGATCTCACTCCGGCATCTTGTAGTTTTAAGCTGCTCTCGTAAAAAAAGCCACTGGAATATATATGAACAGAAGAGTACGGAGCCCCTCTGGTCTCACTATGTAAAAAAAAATAATATATGTAACTAAGTCGTGGCCACGAGATACGCTAAGTCGAGATAAGTAAATATGAATGAATATAAAAGGAGAATGCACAATGGAGCAGCTTTTCTCCCGAAAGCATGCACGCTAAAGGCCTGTTCACACCGGGACGAATTTCGCCGACGAATTTCGCCGACGTTTAACGCCTCGCAACTAAACAATGGGCGCCGATGTGAGTGTTCACACCGAAGCGGAAAACGCCACGCGTAAAAGCGTCAGT
Source organism: Neodontobutis hainanensis (assembly GCA_024349245.1). Lineage (NCBI taxonomy): Eukaryota > Metazoa > Chordata > Actinopteri > Gobiiformes > Odontobutidae > Neodontobutis > Neodontobutis hainanensis. The sequence goes on from JALDNG010000293.1 coordinate 254,110, forward strand.
TTTTTAAGAACGTCGCGGGTTCGTTTTTTTGGTTTGACGCGTGGCGTCAAAAACTATACGACCAATGAGATTAGCGCTTTTGCTCACGTGTCTGGAGCTTCTGAAGTTACAGTAAAACACAACTTGGGGGCGCTCAAACACAAAATTGTCTTGCCGAGTGCACATAGGCAACGGCGAAGAAGATACACACCAAGTAGCGTCTACACTTCCGGGAAGAAATAAGACGACGAAAGACCTCTGACGTACTGTTGCATGATGCCGAGTTTGGCCAGGCCTCTTTCTTTCCACAGCCGTACCATCAGGTCACACCGCAGACCCCAACAAACTATGGACGATCTCTAACTCCTTGGCAACCGCTATAGATGTTTGATTTATACATTTTATTTCTGTTTTTAGTGTGTTTTTTTTTTTTTTACATTTATGCACTAATTTGCACTATTGTATACTTGCACTACAGTCGTGACTTAATAACACTGCCTTTTGTGACTCCCTTTTTTACTTTGATTGTTTTAGCAAGTTGTATACTATTTAAAGTTAAATTTCTCCAAAAAAAATTGTGCATAAAGGATTTTAAAGTAATGTAACATATTTTGGTATTTTGCATACATTTGCACTTAAGTATTCTTGAAATAGCTATGTGCCTAATTATGGAGTCGTCACATTTATAGGCAACAGTTATCATTCTACAGAAACATGACCATTTTGCGCACAGCATTGTGCAGGGAATGACATTTTAAAGAAAATGCTAGCAAATATGTTTATTAAAAATACACATTTACCCAAATACAACGTAAACTTAACTGTTTGGGACAAACCAAATACTTTACATTTTGCAAAAAAGCTAGGCTTTAGCATAGAACATGTTATATCATATATGAAATTTGATGTGGTGAGTGCTGCCATATTGAAACAATCAGATGCAATAGATCAGATAGTGTAATCAAGTTCACAGATATATATATATATACACACATATAGTAAATTTTCGAACTCACTGACGGACATTCTAAAATACCACCGAAAACGCTCATGATACATTTTCAGCTCTTGCACCAGTCGATAAAACTCCCCATGTTTTTCTCTTCTCGTAACTATGGGATGTATCCAATATCGGCGTCTTTTACGACGTCTTTCCTCATTCAACAGAACAATAATTTCTTCATCGCTGGAACTGGAGCTGGAGCTACTGGTGCTTAAAATATTCATGTTTTGTTTGTATGATTTTTAGACAAGCAAATACTTGCTCTCTTCTTCGGAGTGAAAAGCGAGGGTCAGAAGTGTAAAGTTGCGCAGCGCCACCTTGTGTACCGGGATATTTCTGTTTTACATTAAGCGCCCTCTAATGTCAGGCAATGAAGTTGCATGTTCACTCGGCTCATCGTCAGCGCAAATCGCTTGGGTGTGAACACAGAAAACGCGTTGAAAAACGCTGACGAATTAACGCTGGCGAATATTCGTCCCGGTGTGTACGGGCCTTAACTCTGCCACCCATAAGGCTCATACATACAGCCAGATAGAGGTACCGTGACCTAAGCCTAGAACGCCCTCTGCTGACGTTTTATCGTAGGCTACACAGACATGCTTTTCCAAAATGTCAAACACTTCAATAATTAATAAACCACTCTGCACACTACTATAGACTATCTTAAAATCATAATCAGAAATACTTTATTGATCTTTATTGATATCGATAACCCAGGGGACAATTGTTGTGTCACAGTTGATGTGCACATCAAGACATTTAAAGAAATATAAATAATAATATAAGTTGGTAAATAAACAAGTAGCCTATACACATGTAAAAAGTATAAATATATGCTATAAAATATGAAGAAGAGTTATAAAAGCCCATGGATATGCAGCCTACAAGATTTACATTACTGTATTAACAGAATTGAATTGATTGTGATGAACAGTACTAGTAAATAAATAGAAGCAGAACTGCAGCAAACTATATTACACTGAATATTAAAACAGATAATATTGCACAGAATGTGAAGTATTACATTGCACTACAGTACAGGGTCCATTTAAATAACAAAGGTTATCGATATCAATAAAGATCAATAAAGTATTTTTTGATTATGATTTTAAGATAGTCTATAGTAGTGTGCAGACTGGTTCATTAATTATTGAAGTGTTTGACATTTTGGAAAAGCATGTCTGTGTAGCCTACGATAAAACGTCAGCAGAGGGCGTTCTAGGTTTAGGTCGCGGTACCTCCATCTGGCTGTATGTATGAACCTTATGGGTGGCAGAGTTAGCGTGCATGCTTTCGGGAGAAAAGCTGCTCCATTGTGCATTCTCCTTTTATATTCATTCATATTTACTTATCTCGTGGCCACGACTTAGCGTATCTTGAGGCCACGACTTAGTTACATATATATTTTTTTTTGACATAGTGTGACCAGAGGGGCTCCGTAGAAAAGCATACTTTGAAATGAATGCAAAAAATATTGCAACAGCACAGCACAGTTCAAATATTGCCCCTTTGTGAGAGCTTTAATGGAGCCATTGACGGTATAAGGGCTGGACATAGCAAGCCCGCTTCCGGGTCTGTGCCTAATAGGAAGTAGGGGTTGGCTCCATCAAGCATGACCCCTATTGACATCCATTGAAAAATCTGCGGCAATTACAAAGTGACTATTTTTGTCACAGACATCATTCTAACGCTGCCGCCTTTCTTTGAACACATTCTTATTATTCCCGTAATTGCTATATTGATATTTGTCACATAACTCATAATATTAAGATTAATAACTGACTGCCTCCATTCTGCTATGTCGGATCGCGGGGGCGTGGCTGATCTCGCTACCGGCATTTTGTAGTTTTAAGCTGCTCTCGTAAAAAAATCAACTGGAATATATATGGACAGAAGAGAGACCCGTGGAGGCCTAACTATTTTAAATAAGTCAAGTTCAAGCTTTTTGCTACACCCAAATATTGTTTTGGTTAGTTTTTGTTTTCCGAAGCTTTTTACCCATTATGTCTTCGTTTTTTGTTAATTAGTTTGTTAGTTGCTGCTGCTCATAAATGGAGATCGCTTGCTGTTAGCTAAAAGCTAACGCTAGCTGTGTTTGATTCAACTCAGCTGATTTAAATCACTTTTTCATCGTACAACTGCACTAAATGAACCACGTTCCAGTTTCTAGGTGAGTACATTTTTGCATGTCTTAAAATACTGCTCAGAATATATACATTTGTTATACGTTTTTTAGCTGACCCGAAGGTGGCTCTCCACCGTTTTAACGAAAGTTTAATATGACACACTGGACCAAACTTGGTAATAATATGATATACGGTCATATCTATCCTTCAATTTGGAAGGAATAAAGCATAATGCTCTTATAGTTTTTAGTAAGATAAGAATAAATGTCTCTGACTGAATAATTACTGTGTAGTTCGCAAACACAGTAAATGCCATATAATAATAATAATAATAATAATAATAATAATAATAAAAGCAAAAATTAGAAGTGGGCATAATGTACTGTTTTACAAAGATCTGGGTTGTGTCATTTTGGTAAATACATTTGACACGTGCCTGTTTTATGAAAATAGAAATTGTTCTCTTTCACAGATTTCCTAAAGGTGATGCTGAGGCTGATCAGAAGAAAGGCTCTTGTGGTGTGAGCACTTTGAACAGATAAAGGTGGGCGTTACATTAAACTACACATTACATTAACCATTACACCTGCAATGCCCACCAACCTCTGAGACTTTTTACTCTAGAAAACACTTTCCTTACTCTACAGTCATACATCTCTTAAACATTACTGTAGCTAAAGTGCATGTGTTAGTTTTATATTTGTACATTTATCTGTAAATCATGACAACAGTGGACGGGTAATTATTTAAGCCAGGTTTTAAACATGACAGACATGACCTCTGACCCAGTACAGTTGACATTAACTAAAGTATTATATTTAGGCAAATGATAGTCCAAATCAAAGTCCACTATTTTCTGAAAAACAGTTCTTACACACACACAGTAACACACAGTGAGCTGGTAAATAAAATCTAAGAAAAGTGTTTATTTTTTCTGTAATTACCAGTACATCTCATGTTCAGAGGTGACCGGGCCCAACTGCAAGACTTGTTTTAAACATACGCTTTTACTTTGTTCTGTTTTTGCAGCGCTCCTCTACAGTTACCTGTCTGCTGCTGCTTTTCTGTCGGCCCAGTCCAGTCCAGTCAGGTCCAGTACTGTCCAGTTATAGGTCTGCTGCTCTGTTCTTGGACCGTGTGTGTGTGTGTGTGTGTGTGTGTGTGTGTGTGTGTGTGTGTGTGTGTGTGTGTGTGTGTGTGTGTGTGTGTGTGCGCTCCTGGACAGTTGACATAGCCCAGCCTCGTCTTCCTCAACTTCATCTGACACCACATCCTGGTCCATCTACAACTTCAGCATTTTTTTAAATAAACTTAAACAAAATAGACTCTCCGTTCATTTATGTGCTTCTAGGTTTGAAGGCATATATAAACTGTTTTTCAAGATCTTGAATCTGACATAATTTATACACTTGGTTTTTAAGTGCACAGTTAATAACTTGTAAAAAGGCTTTTTATTCATTTTTAAAGAAACTTTTAAATAACATGAAAGTATATGAAAGCAAACAGACAAAACTTTAAATCATTTATTACTATTGTGTTTATTTTGAATGCCACGAGCAATAGAAGTTATTGTGGAAAAGAATCAGAAGTCATAAAACATATTGTTTTGTGTATTATTAAATTGTAATGATAAAATAGTGCTGCAAAGATGGAAGGGTTTCTTGAACTTTCAGGTTACTTCTGAGGTCTTTGACCTGCAGCTGCACAGGTAATGAAACTGAAAAACAAAAATCAAAACTGGTTTAACTCATATTTACTCCATCTCAAAACTACAGCATCTTTGACTACAATTTCTAAATAACCAGTTTTTTAAAAAAGGTATGCAATGTGTCTATTTTTAGTTGAAGAAAACTTATTAACCACATATACTAAGATAGATATCAAACAGAAACTATCATTCTAAATAATCTACTTTATATATTTTTACAACATACAGTTTATAATTACGAGGCTATCTAATGATAAGCAGTTTAGTATTTAGTATTTACTATTGCTAGCTGTAGATGTATTTTAGAACAAAGAAGACAAACATGGTGCTTAGTAAAGCAGGAGAATATTTAAAAAACGTAGATAAAAGTGAAATTCACCTGAAGTAGAGCAGCAGCAGAGGGCTCAGTGAAGGAGCAGAGATGTTTTAGCTCAGGTCTCTGTCGGAGGCAATAACGGTAGAAGGGGTAAATAATAGTGACCTGAAAGGGAGATATAATCATTAAATTAGATAATGCTTACCTAATAATACACTTCGTTTTACCAATATATTATTCTATACATCATTTGGGTTAAAAACTAAATATAAGAAATGCAGTTAGTTTTAATAACTTATGCCTTAGTTATTAAAATAAAATAGGAAACACTGCTCTGGTTACAGTTAATTACTAGCATTTGTTTGCATGCAGGTAATAATCTTTTTAATAGCTTAAAAAATACTTTCAATACTATATGTTGATTAAAATCAAGTAGTCTATAGGTAGTTGTCAAAATAGGTCATTATGAGTGAAATTAAGGAAATAAAAAAATTGAATTACAAATAAATATAACATTTACCTCACGTTAGCCAGCAGTCAAAATGCACCAAAGACAGAGGATGTGCTTGGTCAACGCCTTCTACCGTCAATGACTTTGCTACCATCTGCAGGACTTTCTACTTTCAACAAGCCTGGTTCTGATTGGCTCGCTGGTTACCATGCTAATGCGCACTCAAACCTAGCTCATATGCCCAAATTAGGACTTCTGGCTCCAAAAAATCAACATGGTGACCCCCATAACAGCTAAAAATGGCAACTGAAATGGGTTCATTTTCGAGGTTCGTAACGCTATGGGTGACGTCACACTCCTTATGTCCAGCCCTTCTACAGTCATTGAATGGAGCTAAACAAGAGGAGAAAAAAAGGCAGGTAATCGCTCTGTGGCCCATCTCAGAGGAACCTGGAAAAATTGCAAAGCGCCTTATGAAAAACATGAAAGAAGATGAATAAGAATGAAGGTAATGTGGAGTATCAGAGTGGAAATAGAAATGAGATTCTAGCCTCAAAAGGACTGCGTGAAGACACCTCAGTCTGATGATTAAATGACTCTGAATGCTGCTCATGTTATACGTGGCTTTTCAAAGAGAGGTATAATTCTTCAGTATATATGCGGAATATCTTCAAATTAATTGTTCAACAGACGTTTCCATTTGGACAGAAACACAGTTCAACAAACTGGATTTTTTTGCTGCTTGTGTAATTACATACTTCAGCTATACTGAATATAGAATTACACACTGCAGAGAAACAAAAAGACAGGGCAGCGCCAGTTTTCTGAAGAGTTGTACAACTGCTATTGACAACTTTTCTAGCCTTTCTCTGGCAAGTGAGAGACGTATATTGGTGCTTGCAGCTATATTTTTATTTGCATATGACTGCTTATAATTAAATATGTAGGATTTTTGACATTGTGTTTGCTCGTGATATGTGCCAAAGAAAAAAGGGATTTTGTTTGACTGGTTCCATACCAGCTGCCTTTTATTTAAGATCCTCACATTTAGGCTGGTTCTGTTTCCATGGCACTGACACACACTCTCCCCAGATGCTTAATTTTCTCCCCTGGAGGCAGGTGCTTAATCCTGACACAGTTCCAGCTGTGGTCCACCCTCAGCCTATCCCATCACTGCGCTGTGGAACACACACACTCTCCAGCAGGAATAGAGGAGCAGCTCATGAAGTCAGAAAAACTTTCCCTCCCATGTTCTCCTTTTGCTTCTCGATTTCACTCATCTAAGATTATTTATTGTCCAATTAGCTGACTGATAGCTCTACCTGTTCCAAGGCGGACCTGGTTCCTGTTGAAAGTGTTTGCGTAAGTGTTTAGGTACTTCAAAGAAATACCTGGTCGGTAATTGGATTTATCAACCACATTTTTATCCAATCAGAGCTTCACCATGTTGTTTACATTCATAACGGTAAAACAGCTGCAGCACAAGATTTTAATTGTGGTACTAGATGCTAGGTAAATTTTAAAAAAGACTGATTTGGGTAGTCTTTTTCAGGTTTAAAGGGGTGATGTATTGTTTAAATATAATACAATTTTCTTGTAAATCTATTTAAAATCATTATCAGCTTTCACGTAAGGAACGACAAGTGGAGCGCCTATTGTATGTAGTTGTAGGTATAAAAATTCATACGTGGATTTAGAAGATGAATTGTCACTATTTGAGAAATTTAGATTCAATATCTTAAACTATATGTCCTCAGCCTCAAATGGGCCTGTTTATTCATTTATGTCAGTACAACCTGTGAGAGATACACCCTGAGTACACCCTGCGGCAGTAGCTCAGTGGGTAGAGCAGTCGTCTTTCAACCCGAAGGTAATTGGTTCGATTTCCGCTCTCCCCACAGTTCATACTGTTGTTGTGTCCTTGGGCAAGACACTTAACCCAGCTTGCCTCCAGTGGCTGTAACACTAGTAATTACTGTAGAACAATGTAAGTCGGTCGCTTTGGATAAAAGCGTCTGCCAAATGAATAAATGTAAATAAGAGATAGAAGCCTTTCTTCAGCTCCAAGGCTGTTGCCTGTTTAGTCTAGACACTAGACCCTGGCATATATATATACATATATATATATATATATATATATATATATATATATATATATATATATATATATATATGTATTCCAGAAGACTTTATATTCAATGGTACAGAAGACTTTATATTCAGTGGTACACTGTGTTGAGTGTCCTGTCTCTGCGGCCAGTATTGATGGTCAATAAACCTCTTCTGCCTAAGACATCCAAAATATTTTACGCCTGTCTTTTCACTTGTGAGACTCCTTGCAGCTCTGAGGGCAACTCAGATAATCTCCAACAGATACGTTCTTACTGATCACCTACAGCTGCTTAACTGCACTATGGGGAGATTTATTTATAAATTTTCACCTTTTTGTGGTTGACATTAGAGCTGTTTGGGTTGGAGAACATAAATGTACATTTGGTGATGTTATTTATTTTAAATTGTAATTGAGAATAAAAATAAAATACAGTTGTATTATACAGTTATAGTATACTGTATATATGTGTATACCATAGACCAGTATGGAGCAGTAAACTAAAAGTACATGCCCCAGGTCGCAATGATCACACACTATAGCCTCAGGTTAAAAGCCAAAATTCCGATAAATAGTCTAGGGTCCAAATCTAGCATAAAAAAAAATATATTAAGAAAATAGGACTCTTAATATCTATGTCCAAACAGCTGGAGCAGTGATGTAGGTGACAGGTCTGGGAGTGTTTTAGGTTTGATGATGTAGCGACTCTTTTACTTTTACCATAAACAACATGGAGGTGCTGTGATTGGATAAAAATGCCGTCAATCACCAAACCATAAATCCTAACATTTATTAATTTACTTTACCTGCCCTTTGCAAACACTTTCTATGGAAGCCCTTTGAGATGGGACTGTGGAACAGACCAAAAATAGGCAAGGTGTTTGTGTGTCAAACAAACATTGTTAAACATTACAGATGTTGTTTTTCTGACATGGTGCAAACAAACATCCAAGAAGCCGTTGAAAACATTATGTCAAGCCCTCCAATACAAGCCTATTCAAATTCTGACCACTGCATATTTAATGTGGACTTAGAAGTGGCTACAATATATTCTGCATCCATACCCCGCTGACATCTCTGTGCGGTTTACAATGTAAGGAGATATTTAGTTCTCAACATTTGGTGGTGCTGTGCTGAATGCAGCCTCAATGAGAGGTGGGCAACACACAAAAGTGGGAATAAGAAGTGACGGCACAGGAGTGAGTGTGAGACAGTCCTGGAGCACACAGACAGAGACACACACCAAGGAACAGGACCACCACCACAGCCCCAGAGCACACAGACAGACAGCGAGATACAGAGTCTCTACCACAGCCTCCAGTCACAGTCCGCACACCACTGACTGATGGATGCCTTCAGTCTGATCAAATGATTGGCCAGATTTAGGGTCAAACTCTACCTTTCCGATAGATGTGCAATTCCTCAAAGCCACTATTTTTTTTTATCATTTTCTTCATATCTCTTCTTCATTTCTCCATATTATATATCTTCAAGATGACCTGGATAACAGAGAACCTTCACAGACATATTTGTTCTCTCTTCTTCCTGTCTTTTCCCTATCCTATTAAATTTTACTGTGAAAAAAAAAAAAAAAAAACATCTCCACACCACTACTTCAAAAGGTTACAGCTCTGCAATACCAACAGCCCATTAACATGCCTCTGTCTTTTCCATTTGGACTATTGTAATGGAGTCCTACTTGGAATTTCAAACACACTCCAGAATAGGCTCATGCACATCCAAAACTCATTTGCTAGGGTTGTCACTTAAACCATCACCCCGCCTCCATCTTCGCTGGCTTGCCTTAAAATACAAACTTCAATTCACTGTACTATTCAATTCACTGATTTGTACTTTTTCTTACTTCTGTAAATGTTGTGCATCTGCATGTGGGGCAGTCTCTGCCGGTTGTTGACGTGCGTGTATGAGCTTGCGCGACAAGTAAGTAGGCTGTAACTGCCAATAACAACCTAAAGTGTCACTCGTGTTTTGAAATGAATGCACCTTTAAGAGTCAAAGAAGATGTGTTCAGATGTTGCTGGTGTGGAGGTAAACAGTGATTTGACATGTTGTATGGAGAATTAGAATATTTTGTATTTGTGGATGGCTATTGGAGTCAAATAAATGAATGGAACACAGTATTGCAGAACTCTATGTTGAAAATGCCACACACTACGCAATCATAGCGGAAGTTGGCCTTACAAGTAGTATCACATAAAAGCCATGATGTTAATTTTGAGCCAAAATGGTAAATTAGAAAAAGGAAGGTTCTTTTGCTACACAAACTATTGGAAGGTATTGCTGTTGGTGTGAAAAGCTGTCACACCTATAAATAATGCTGTGTGTTCACATGGTGCATAATACACATTCTCATGCATCAGACGTGTTTGCTCACATAGACTCTGGTAAATGACAAACAAACCCACAGACTGACTGTCATCTGAGAAATAAATGAGAAGCATGTAGTGTGTGTTTGGTACATAATAATGGTCCCATTGTGCCAGAGGAGGTGAAGATGACGCTGTCATCACTTGTCATTACTCCAACAGCCTGTAGTCAAGAAGGACAAACACATCCTTCACTTCTTATTTCAATCCATTATATAGGATAACCACACACCCTGAAGTGCTCTTTTAAACAAAAAACAACAATAAACACAGCCCTTTCAAATGTTGAGTATAAAGTATAAAAAGTATTTTAAAGTATAACCAGAAATATACTAATGTGAATTAACATTAATTCAATTCAATTTGACATCTCGTGCGTAATCCCATATAGTAATCCCAAGAGTCCTTTTACTGCGACATTGTTAAAACATACTCTGCCATGAGAGAGATATGGGTGCCGTAGATTTCTAAAAATAACCACTGCCTCAGATTGCCCGGAACATTGTTCATATTATTTTCTGTTTAGCCCCCTGTTTCTGTTCCTGGAGAGCTCCATGAAATGTTCTGAGCACTCCCAGCTTTCTCTTTGTGTTCCACTTTGAGCATTTATTAATATAACTTTTTTCATTTACATACAGCATGTTTTTAACAGTTGAACAACAACCAATGGAAAGAAGTGGTGATTGTGATACCCCTGCAACCATACCACTGCAGAACAGCTCTCCTTAAAGTGCAACTAAACCCCTGGTCAGAACCGAATTCCGCCCACTGGCAATATTTGAAAAATGCTGGAAAAGTGGGCGGAGACAGATGCGGATTGATTGACAGCTCGGATGTGAGAAGTGCAAAGATGTAGAGTGACTGGAGTGACGCAAGTAGTTTTGCGACAGAGCGGTCATTTGAAGTGGAGGACTTTTCTCCCCCTCCTTCACCTGAAGAGGAGGAGGGTGAATTGTCATTACAGACAGGGCCAGAGCCTTATCAATTCGAGCCGCTGGCTCAAGTCGCGGGCCCAGATACCGGCAATGCTATCGAAGCAGCAGCACAAGAGAATGGGGCCAGTGTCGGAGTGGTAAAAATTAGCATTATGGCTAATTTAGGCTAATGCTCAGCAAAGGCTAACGAACTTTTTAAAAATTGCAAACCTATGCATTTAGTTTGATTTTGGCATGTAGTGTTAATATTTCTCAACAGGTGCACCTGTGGGCACTGCAGCTCTCTGTCCCCGGGAGAGAATGTCTGTTGTAGGGAGATACCCAAGGTATAGCTATGAAATATCACAAGACCCAGATTGTTCAGTACACTTAATTCATTTACTAAGTAATCGACACAAAACCCACAATCCTCACATATCAATATTTTTTTTTACCCTCCACTTCAACATACACGTGCACCTCCTCTTTTTCAGTCGTTACAGACATCTTGCTTATCGCAATGTCGTGAGGTGGTGCTGGGGGTACCTTGGCCAACACGTAAGAGTGGTCATACCTTCCTGCGCTGTAACCAGGATCAGGGAAGAGTTTCCTGAAGAAGGACCATACAGAGGTTTTCTTCCCCCACTGGATTTTTGAATATGTTTTTTTTATAAATAAAATAAAAACAAAATAAAGGACTTCTAAAGAAGCATTTATAATTGGACTTACACACTACACAATTCTGTAAATCAGCTATAAAACTTAAAATAAACATGTAGCAACATATATACATACATACACACACACACATATACATATATATATATATATATATATACACATATATATATAAAAATAAATAAATAAAAAACCCTTTCCCATATGCCAAGGGTAAAAGAAGTGTCTAATGTCCTTTTTTTGCTCCCTCATGAACTTCTGTACACCTGAATGTCAGTCGGTCACCAAGGACTGGACCACGACACCTCTTTGCTCAAAAAGAGACAGGCTTCTTACAAATCCTTCCTTCTCCATTCGTTGGCTGTTTCCGACTTTATTGCTCTGCAAACTCAAAAATACTTTAGAGCAATGCACAGTATATAGTTTTTCACATAACAAAATACTTCATTGTGTAGTACCTGGACTAGTTGGATGTCTATGACCATATTGGCTTTGAGATCCATGATTGTGTAGCTGCCATATTTTGCTGAATGTCCTACAATTGTTATTTGCACTTTAGTCAACAAAGCCCGGTAGCAGCAGCAGCAGCTGCTGTATGTATGTATGTACATAAAAAAGTTATTTATTACCGGGTGAATCAGCTCATGTCCCCACCAAGAGTCACAGCCCCAGCAGCAATGGTGTTTTCAATTAGGATATCCTGCTCAATCTTCCACTGCCAGTTTATTGTGGGAATAAGGAGTCTGGCCTGATGCTTGTGGAAGCACTGCTCAGAGATTCCCTTGATTTTGAAAGCATCTAAGAACTAAAGAAAAAAAACAGACATCTTCATAAAATGACTTGGTGTGCAAACATAAGGGCACCATATATTATCTCTCACCTTTCATGTCTGGCAAAATGATGAGCCAGTGAACAGAACAGCTGCACAAAGCTGTAGGATTCCCGCTGGTATATTGTTTACCGTTGGCTGGCTCGACCAGTCCCTGGAATACTCGCAGTGAGCACAGTGCTGTTTGACTTGGAGAAGTGTTTGGTTGTTTGTGAAACAGCACAACTCCAGCTGCAGACAGGGCATTTTCTAGTAAGTTCGTGTGGTAACACTTCATTGAAGACGCTATGTAAAAGTAAAGAAAATAAAAAGTTTTTTAGAAACAGTCAAATATAACTGAAAAACCTAATGAGACTAAACGGATTACCTGGTACAGTCCATAGTGCTCTCACTTCCATCTGGATGGTAGCTTGAGTCATCAGTGGACACGTCACATCTTTTCCTCTTTATTGGTGTAGAGGTTGCCCTGGGACACTCTGTGAAAGACTCCATCAGTGTGCCTGTGTCACACCACACACTCCTGTTAGGCATTCTGGCCTGGGTGGCTGTGCAAATTATAATAAATAAATCAATAAGCATTAAAAGTGCAAAACAACATTAAATCATCTTGACTATATGATAGTACAGTACAATACAATAGTATTCAAACTCACATTTGCTTTTCCTGATAGGCTTCACCTTAGCCTGCACACCTGCAGATCTGGAGCTGACTGGTTCTGTCTGGCACCCAATTTCTCTGGTCATCTTAAGCTAAAACATATAATCATTTGCGTTTTTATTTAGAATTATAGTCCTAAATTCAATCATTTCAGATATTTTACAATGCAATAAATAAATATTAGTGACACAAATGTTCTCACAAAGCGAAGAATCTCAAATAAGACATGGCCAAACACAAACAGTCACATATAGCCTCGTGGAGCAGCAATATGCAGTTTACAACAATAGTGCGCATTTTTGCGGCTTTTAATTAAATGAGCAAGCTTTACACAAAACGCACAAGTCCAACACAGCTATCCAAGACAGCGTAAAAATGCCCTCTGTTAGAACACACGAGTCAAGAGACGTATGTTTGGCCAAGTCCAAAGTCACAAAAATAAAGTTTCTTTAGTGCTGCATCACTGATACACGTACAGCAAAGTATGAGAAATGACTAACGTAATATTGAGTAATAACATAGTAATGCTAGATATCTGTGTGTGCTGAGAAACAAGCTATCTACACTGCGACAGACCGTTAGCGCCACGGTATCAGGAGTAGCTGAAGCTAACGTTTAGCATACTTTATCTAACTAGCAATATGACAAACTGATGAATTAATTTTAGTTTAATAGGATAAATATATATATAAATATATGCTCACTTACCTGAAGACACTGCTGCAGTGGTGGAATCCGTGCAAGAGGAGCAGTGTTTGGCACTGCAGTGCTTTTTAGCGTGAGCATTTTGGAGAAGCCCATTTCCACCTCCATTGCGTTAGAGAAGCAATCCCGTGTAAAATGCAGGTTGCACACTCCAGCTCTCAGCGGTAACTCTCGGTCTCCCAGGCCAAGTGCATGTAACCACTTATTCCTAATTTCTAAGTCTGCAGGAAAGCTATGCAGTCCAACAGTGCTGTTGCACACAGCAACACTACACCTACGCCCCATTCTAACGACCACACTAAATACAGATAAAGCTAATGCAAAAAAAAATCTATGCTAACCTAAAGCTATCCTAACTGATGCAATACTGTGCCACTAACTAACTATGCTTATAACAATACTACACTAAGAACTAACTGCTATGCTATTTAATTATCTAGGCTGTGAGAAATAATTTAAATATCTATATAAATGGCTATGCTAACTAGATGCTAATATACGCTGACTGGCTACGGGTTTTGGTTTTGACTGAAGATGTTTTTATACCAGGAGTAAACAATGCCAAGGGTGACGTGCCAGGGTCATGGGTCGTGAGCCGTTGGTCGAGCCAGTATACGTCACAGTTTTAGCAACTACAATAATTATCGTTCAACCTGAAGGGGGCAGCACTTAGACGGTTTTACACCATATTTTTTAAAATTAATATACTTTATACTCAATTGTCAAAACTTTTAGTCAGATCAATGGACAGCACTAATAAGGCCCCATTCATACAGATCATTAACTAAAAAAAGTTGTTTTAGGGTTTAGTTACTCTTTAAGTGAAAACATTCTTACAACTTACTGGTTCACAAGTTCTTACTGTCATTTTTTATTATATTTCTTTTTTAAATGAAGCCTTTTTTGTTCTTGTTCAGACAATAATTCAATGTTCAACAGTCAATGGTTGCGTCACTAACTAACTAACAGACCTCCTTCTATGTGAGCTTCTGGTGTGTGGCCATGTCATCATTGCAAATGAGAATTAGTTTTTATTTGCAATGATGACATATCATAACTAAAGATTAGGGCTGCACGATACAATGGTGCAATGGCTCTTTTATTATTATTTATTTATTTATTATTTATATTGCCTGCGTTATTTGAATTCTCTTTAACGTAGGGAAAAGAAATATATAACACTCTGGACTAACTTGATCTCAAAACAAAAAACAGGGGCTAAATCAATGTCAAAGATTATACCAGGTCTAAACAAGCTAATAATTACAGCTTCTGGTTTACTTTTAATAAACATGTATAGGAATCATGTGAAGCGCAACGGCACTAATCTCTGCCACTTTCATTAAGCTCTGATGAGGATAAAGCATCATCTGCGCCTCTCTCGCTTTACACTTTTTACACATGTAGTAATCTTTACATCACTGGTGCTCATGGCAACGGGCTGCTGCAGTGAGTGCAGTATGTGTGTGAGCTCGGTGTTGGGGGGGTGAGGTGACACAGGGTAAAGATGGAAGAGGACACGAGGAGCAGGAGAGAGCAGAATTAGGTTAGCAGCGCTCCAGCAGCCTCAGCTCAATCACAGTACAGCAGATTGTGAGAGTGGAGCGGGAGCATCAGCACGCTGCTCTGGAGCTGTGCCGTCACTTAAACCAGTGCTTTAACCACGGCAGCATGGACGTGCAGCCGCAGAGATTCAGTATGTAACACTTTCATGTATATATATTTTTCTGCTGGAGTTTGCTCACTTGTTCAGTTTGTCTTTGATTTCATTTGTGGCGTTTGATGGTTCGCTGATGGGGCTTTGTTGAAATTTGTATGGTGTATTGAAGTGATGTAATGTCTTTTTTAGCTGGTTTCTGAAGAATTTGGTGCCTTTAAGTTTGCTGGGTTTTTGTCCAAATTGTCACTGTGGGGTTTTTGAAGATGCAAATTACCCCTTTGCCTTGATCACTGGAACATGGAAAAGGATCTTGGTGAAAGGAAAGTCGGAACAATCTTTTGATTATAGAATGGATACCTCGGCAAGGTTTGGATTACCTGTTGAATCTTATCTGCTTCACACAGAGCCTTGTTCTCTCATGCTCTTTTCCAATTATTGTTTATTGCAGTAATGGGTCGAAGAAGAGGTGTTCAATGTACCCGAGTGGGATTAATTTTCAGTAACTGATCCCTTCCTTTAACAGTTTACTACAAAACCCAGCTCAGTATACAAAGCTAAGGATAGAAGATCATTTTTTATTTTATGAAAAAAAAATTGTCAAGAAAAGGAATAGATAGAAAGGAAGTAGAATTCCGTGTTTGTCAGTTAGGTGTTGACAAATGAGATGTGTTCTCTCTTCTCTTTTTTAAAGATGGTTCGTTAGAGGGATTTTTGTCCTTTTTGGGATGGTACCACCAGACGTTGTTCATTTGCAGAGCGCAGGGATCTGGTAGGAACATAGGTCTGTGTAAGTGAGTGAAGATATGAGGGTGCAGAACCAGTGGTGGTCTTGTAGGCCAAGAGCATAGCTTTGAACTTAATGCGGGCATCAACCGGGAGCCAGTGTAACCTAGTGAAGAGAGGAGTTACGTGCGCTCTCTTTGGTTCTTTAAAGACCACTCTTGCCTCTCTTGGTTTCTGTGTCCTCTTGGTTTTGTTAAGTATCCACAGTCTCTCAGGGCTTTACAGATGTGTTGTTCTTCATTCCATTTACCTTCTGAGGTTGTGGGCACCTCTTGTGCTCTGTGCTGAAGAGTCTTGATGACTCTCAGCTTGTGCTGCTGAGGGTGGTGAAAATCAAACAGCAAATATTGTTTAGTGTGTGGCTTCCCATAAACGCCTACTTGAAATCTCCTGTCTTCACAAATAACCATTGCACAGTCTAAGATAGGCCATGTGGTTCTCTATGTCATCTTCACTAGTGAACTTAATGTTCTTCTCCACTGCGTTAATGTGCTCAAGTCTGGATCAGTGGATCAGTGAGTTATTATTTATATATTGGGACAGTGCATGTTAATAAACAAATATGAGAAACAGCCACTTGAATGTAAACATGCCTGAATGTAGCCTTAGGCTACATCCATTTCCATCCATTGTCTCAACATACACACACGTTTATACACCAGTGCCACAGACACTGGAGGCAAAGTGGGTGAAGTGTCTTGCTCAAGGACACAACAACAGTACAAACTGGATGGGAATAAAATCTTCCGCCGGTTATAGGACGACCGCTCTACCACCTGAGCCCCAATTATCAACTATATAAGTTAACCCCAAGTTTCTCTGTGCAGCGCGTTGTGTGAAACAGGCTGCACTAAAAGAGCAATCACAGACAGTCATGTAAAGTGAACAGCAGTGAAGACTGAATGAACAGCACATAGGCCATGTGCAGTTTATAACTGATAACCAGAAGGTTGAAATCTACTTTTAAAATGTTGTAAAATAAATAGACTCTGTTACTCACAGTCTATTAATCAGTGCATTCCAATATAATGCAAACAGTTAAACCCATTCTGAGCAAACGCTTATTTGTCTAGGTTAGCAATAAAATGAAAAACAAAAAAACAATCAATATAATAGATGGAAGCACTTGTTTTTTACTTGCTATAGAGCAGTAACCAGAAGTCAATAACTTAAATACAATGGGTTATTGAATGATGGAAACTGATGTATTTTGTGGCACTCAAATCTAGTTTTGCACACAGTGACATTGAATTACATTAGAAAATAAATATAAGCCTTTGTCTCCCTAACCTTTTCATTAAACTCTACTTACCTCTACTGTACATTACAATTGTTATGTTTCAAGATAAAATGCAACCCTCAAATATATATATATATTAATACGCATTATATTAGCATTCTAACTGTATTTTTGAAGTTGATATGCTGAGCCCTACAGAATAGTAAGGGTATCAATTGAATAAAGTATCAGTTCAATACCAAACCATTTAAATAACTTTAGGCCTCTGGTTTAATTTTTTCTGGTATATTTTGTTATTTAAACAGATTAATATTTTATAAATCACTTTTAACCAATGTATGGGCTTCATAACTCCTGTCTGGCGGATTTACATGAGATCAATAAAAATAAACTCTTCAATTTAATTGAGTGTGTTCATCTCATTTAGGTATAATCCATAAAGCAATAGTTTTGTGTGAAATAGAAAGAGAATAGAATGCTAATTCTTTTGTTATAATTTGGCTCAGTATTTATCAAATATTTTTCAAAGTATAGTTATTCCCATAACAACCTGTTCCCGTTGCCTGCAACACAGTGGTCCTGCTCTGGGTGTGACCCAAAGCTTTGCCTTGCAGCTCAGCTCCTTCTCGACCACGACAGACCGGTACATCGACTGCATCACTGCAGAAGCTGCGCCGATCTGTCTGATCTGTCTGTCAATCTCACGCTCCTTCCATCCTTCACTCATGTACAAGAGACTTGACACCTGAGGCAGGAGTTTTCCACCTACCTGAAAGGGACAAGAAACCCTTTTCTGAGTGATAACCATGGTCTCAGACTTGGAGGTGCTGATCCTCATCCCAGCTTTCTTAATCAAAAGCCAATAGTTAGTTTTGTAGCAGGTGTCCGTCGCTCTTTTGTGATGGCCCCGTCACTGCCCCGTGACCATTGCGGAACGTGGTCCATTTAAACAACGCAGTTTTGGATTTACTACGCGCAAGTCAGGTTCGTTTGTTGAAAAGAAAATGGAAACACGGAAGCAGAATATTGGGGCCCCACATTGGGTGCTAAAATGTTAAAATATTTATTCGGTTCGGATTACAAACAAGACGACGGAAATCGTACATGATAAATTTAGGAATGGAAGACCGGTTTAATTCTTGCAAGAATTAAACAATTCAGACACATGCAACAATGGTACATGGTGATATACTTAACATGTTTACAACACATGAAGCTTTTATAGGTTTACTATTTGCCCGCCTCTCAGCTCCAGGGTCGTGGATGGACGTGTATTGAGCTGACGTGTCAGTCACAGATGTGTGTCACTAAGTGTACAGGACAGAGTGTCCCTGGACAGTGATTAGATGTAGTGCAAAGTGATGTCTTTGTATTGTTTGGATTAGCCTGGCGCCAATAGGAAATATAGCTAAAGACATTAAGTCATACTTGTGTGTGGATAAGCATATGAACTGGAGCAGGAGTGTGAGCATAATATATAATATACAATTACTATGACAGCCTCTTTTACAATCCCACCATTAGAAATGGCTTTTTGTGCTTTGTTAAGATGTGCTCCACTTTAAACGGCTCTTCCCTTGAATCCCTATACCTTTTATAATTCAGACAAAATTTAGGCTGTTGTGACTTATCACCTCCCCGATCCCACATTATTAAGTGGTAATTACCAAGGATGTAGAATTTTGTAAAAGATAATAGTGCAAATATTACTTTTATATTGTTAATACTGTGTGCTTGAATGTCCTTTGTATGTATTCATTTTTTTTTACATTTAAATTTACTCTATGAGCAACAGACTTTGGAACAGACATACATAAAATACTAACTTAAATTTAAAAAAAGTTTTACTTTTATTAGTGACACATTAAAAAAAGTCAAATTCACCCACTATACAATTCAGAAATTATAATACTGTACAACGTAAGTACACATTGTACCCAGTACTTACCTGGTAATACATGTGTTAAAATCCTGTAAGTACCCTGTAATTACCTAGTAATTACCTGGTAAAAGGAGGTGTGTAATTGAAAGCTTTACTGAAATGTTAACTGTGTTGTAACTTCTCAGCTATGTTCAGCTTATCTGTCCTTGACGCAACATTTTTCCTGTATTTGCTTTATACTTATCTCACGTAATGAGAGACCACTTTTTCAGATAAACTGACAGTGAGCAGTTGACTAATCAGCTTTCACTGTGTGAGGAGAAGGAGCTGCATGGGTCTCTGATGTCTTGCTGTGGACTGCGCAGCAATGACATAATGTCTCTGTGATGACTGATGGAAGCCATTTATTCCTCTGTTTTAATTCATGACAGCTTTACACATTTTTCAACTGTTAGTTTTCTGTTAAACTTTCCTCTTTTTGTTATAAAAGCACAAACTGTGTCGAGTCAACCTCTGACAGATGCCAATTCCAGCTACGTCCAGATTAATATTCTGTGAGATGCAAGTTTTTATTTACTATCCACATGGTTCTGGAAAATTGGGAATACCAAAACAGACTTTATTTTATTATTATTTTTTTTTCAATTAAGTTTTTTTATTGGTTTTCCTTATACATAACATACCAGTAAAAACAATACAAAACAATGCAAGCAAAAAATAAAATGACAATCATTTACAAACAAAGAAGCAACACCAAAAAATAACCATTGTAAAACAAAACAGGGTAAACAAGTCACAGTACAAGTATGGACACAATATCAGCAATGTCCTGAGGCCACTATCCGAACAAAACTGTCCCACATGTCATCATCTGTTTGGTTTCCATTTACTTTAGCTAACATTTTTTCATATGATGCATTTTCAATCATAAATTCAATCCACATTTTAGAAGTAGGACATTGCAGCTCTTTCCAAAACCTAAGTATCAGTCTTACTGCTGTAACTATACCCACAGTAACAAGGGGGAACTCATTATTTTTGATATGAGGGATCTCAGATTTGTCTCCTAAAAGACATAACCTTGATGACAATGGAAGCTTAGTTCCCAAACATATTTCAAGAGATTTCAACACAGTTATCCAGAAGGGTTGTATCTTTGTGCATTGCCATAGCGCATATATGTATGTGCCCGTCTCTGTCTTGCATTTCCAACACTTATTTTCATTCAGACAACCCATTCTGGCAAGTCGGACAGGTGTATAATAATACCTGTGTAATACCTTGTATTGGATCAATTTACCTCTCACCTCTTTAATGTATCTCCCACTGTTGGACACAATTCTTCTCCATGTGTCTTCTATCTATATTGCTATTAATGTCTCTTTGCCAAATCAATCTCAGGTTTTCACAATTCTTATCGCCAATTATTTAACTAAGTTGATAAAATTTGGATGCTTTTTGAAGAGGTTTTGGTAGTTCACAAAGTTTTTCTAAAATATTCTTGTCTTGTCCCATATTAAATTTTGTCTCCAAACAATTCCTAATCTGTAAATATTTCCAAAAATGGTCCCGACCAACTAGATAAAATTTCTCTTTTACGTTATCGTAAGATAATAGCTTATTCTCACTAAATAAATCTTTTAATGTACATAATCTGCTTCTAAACCATTGTCCCCAAAACAAGGGTCTTTTCCCTATCTTAACCTGAGGATTATTCCATATTGACAAGTAATGCTGACATAAATGAGAGATCTTGCACTTTTTGTGGACAGCTTTCCAAACTTCCTTGGAATGCGTCAGTATCGGATTAGTCATGTGATGCTGTAGGTCACCTGTTGGGTTTTGTGATAAAGCTTCTATTGGCCGAAAAGGAGAAGTAAGTTGACGTTTTATTAATATCCAATCTGAATCTGAATCGTCTTCTCCCCAGTGTCTAGCAAGCTTAGCAATTTCAAATGCTATTTTATAAAGCTCTACATTTGGTAACGCTAACCCCCCACTATCTCTAGGCAAACATAATTTTTCAAAGCCAATCTTAGTTTTTTACCCTCCCACAATAATTTCTTAATCATAATATTATATCGTTTATATATCTGATGTGGCATGACTATAGGGACCATCCATGATATATAATTAAACTCTAATTTAGAGCTCAGGTGAATGCCTAAATATTTAAATCCTTTACGCATCCATTTAAAATTAAATGCACTGATTGAGGAAGAAAAACACGTTGCTGACACTGGCATATCCTCTGATTTATGCCAATTGATTTTATATCCTGAGAATTTAGAATAAGACTCAATCAATTTAAGAAGTATTGGTAAAGAACCTGCAGGGTCTTTAACTATTAGCAATATGTCATCAGCATATAATAGTAATTTATGTTCTCTTTCCCCCGCAAAAACACCTGTAATTTTTGGTTCTTCCCTAATCATCGAAGCAAGCGGTTCCAAAACTAATGTAAAAAGTAGTGGACTAAGAGGGCAGCTCTGACGGGTAGATCTAGATATATTAAAAAAAGGAGAAGTTACTCCATTAGTTATAACAGCTGCTTTCAAATTGGAGTTGGAGAA